>BLKM01011911.1:1732917-1840167 GCA_013340265.1 Coptotermes formosanus
TTTTTGGGTTGGTGGGGGGGGGGGGGTGGGGGGGGGGGGGGGGGGGGGGGCGGCGGCGGCGGCGGCGGCAAGAAATGTGCATGCAAGCACACACACATGCATACACGCATGTGGGCACATATGCACACAAAAAAGAACCATTGCTCTATTGATGCACAAAAATAATAAATAAATTAATTAATTAAACAATCACTAAATAAAAAAGGAACATGCCTTGTAAGCACAGGGTGCGCATACTTTGTATAATTATGACGGCTAATCTGTGTTAGTCTGAAGAATGTAGTAGTAGTAGTAGTAGTAGTAGTAGTATTAGTAGTAGTAGTAGTAGTAGTAGTAGCAGCAGCAGCAGCAGCAGCAGTAGTAGTGTTTTATCCCCTACTAACATGGGCTGGGATGGCATAGTTGGTATGGCAACTCCCTATGGGATGGACAGTCCAGAGATCACATCTCAGTGGAGGCGAGATTTTCCACACCTATCCAGACGGGCCTCGGGGCCCACCCAGCCTCCTACACAATGGGTGCTGGGTCTCTTTCCCTCCAGTAAACTGGCCAGGGTGTGGCATTAACCATCCACCCCCATCCAGTGCTGAGGTTAAAGAAAGAGTATAGCTATACCTCCCTGCCCCCTCTGGGCCTTCATGACATATTCTAGGGTGAAATTTACTTACTCTTACCCCCTACTAACTTCAGTCAGAATGGAAGAACACACATGTTGAAACAAAGCAGACATGACGTGTAATAACTTAAATGACTATAAAATGGGGAGTTTTGTTCATGTAATTACTCATACACAACTTCATGATATTATACAAAACTCTGGCCATACCTTGTGTATGGCTATCTAGGAACGATGTTCTAGGATACCTTCTGCCTTCTTTTCATTGGCAGTTCAACCGGAAGGTCCTTGCAAGTGAATTTCACAGATCTATTATCACAGAATCTGGCCTCATATTGCAGTTTGCTCCTTCTACGAATGTGTCTGTTCACAGCACAGATGTTTGTCATCATACCTTTCTCTTTGTTTTCTCTCTTCTTTACATATTTTCTGCTCACTGTAGCTTTCTTCTCATTCAGAAGTGTTGCCTTGTCATTATTTCCTCTCTTCCTTAACACCCTTGACCGTGTGACAGTTGTCACAATAACTCTCTTTTGTGGGTCAGTCAATAGTGCTGCATCCAAATCCTTGTTTAGTCTCTCCAAAAGAACATCTAAAAATACATAAATCATTAATGACAGGTCCTCACAACTTTTAGTTAGGTAAGTGTTATTAACTGTCCCTCAGTTCTTACATGTCAGAATGTGACAGTGATCAGTACAGAAAAACACTCAGTTAAGTTACAATAGTTCCGAAAGAAAATACTATTTTCCAACTTTGTCACTTTGTTTAGGGTTGCATTTTATGCACGTTTACTTTCTGTCCCTTCCCTGTACTAATTTTTAAGTGTTGGAGGGTGTGATCAAATTCAGTTGCAAAAACATGTGCGTAATTACTAAGTCAATGGCTGTACAGAATTTAGATACATGACCTAAGAAATGAGATACTCATATGCGTTATCAGAATTTAATATCTCACACGATTCCTACCACATTTATAACAACTTCATGATAACAGAATTTTGGATTTTCCCAAAACCTTGAGAACTGCCTCTCAGTTGGCTTGGGTCAATCTTCTTTCCCTTTAACAGGGAGCTGACACACTACAACATCTCAAGGTGGCTGAGTGAAAACAAACACAAGTAGAATCAATGACAAACACATACACTACTGACATAGGTGGGATTCAAAATCATGACCAAGCAAGTCAAGACTGGAAGAATCCTACTTTAACCCTTTAAAGACGAAGTGTATCTGTTTTATATAAGGACTCAGCACGCACCGCGCTGTAAACACTCTCCACTTCGGTTATAAAAACCAATCTCTTAATGTTTTATAAGGCAAAAGTTGCTGTTTGTTATGAGATCCATACAAAACATATAAACGCAATGTGGACACCACGCAGAATTTTTTAATGTTAAACCTGGTCGTATGTGAAGTTACCGCTAGGCTTTAAAAGGTTGATGGTGGTCATGATAATGCTGAGGATGGCTGTATGATAATGACTCCCCCCCCCCCTTCCCCCACAAAAAAAAGTGAGCAAATTATAACACAAAACTCGCATGCCTAACAAGTGCAAACAATGTGACCTCCAACTCCAAACTGGCTATTTGCTTTTAAGTACAACAGAGAAACAGATATTGCAATTCAAAATTATAGCACAGCTCTGTATTGAATACCAAAATTATAATCTTTGTTACCTTAGGCTGCTGCCAAGATTTATATCTAATATAAACTATGGTTTGAGAGTTACATTTTCCAAAAGTCATGCTACTATTATGACCACCCAATCACTCTTATTTAAAAACAAGGACTCTAAACCTATGGCAGTATAGCACTGTATGTGGAAACAGCAAAGGGTCAAAGAATCTGTCTTAGAATTTCTGTGCATCAAGAATAAACACAAAAACCTGTTACAATACTGTCCATGCTAAAGGACCTTTTACACGGTCAGTTCAGTTGTGTGTTTCAGTTAAACCCACATGTAAACAAAAAAACAGAAGCTCCAAACTGAAAATTAAACTGATATATGGCTGCATGGGTCAGCCTGAAGTTATCATATCAGTTGTCCAATAAATGATTGTGTAAACAAATGCGTCTGTTCATGCCTCATTTGAATAGAGATTCGTGTAGAACACACATTAATGATGTTGAAAGATCACGATTTTATTACTGGTTTTATTGAAATTTACAGTAATTTTCCGTGCTTACAGAAGAAGACTGATCCACAATATCACAACAAAGTTAAGGGAGAAAACGCTTACAAGATTCTGTTAGAAAAGTATGATGAATATGATCCAAACACGACAAAACAAAGTGTTTTAAGGAGAATTAACAGTGTAGGTTCTGCCTACAGCATAGAACTGATTTCCATAGTTCAAGATATGTTTTTTCACTCATTCTTACATAGTTTGATGAATCACTTGGTTCAAAGTGCAGTTCTGCTAGTAAATTCACGTGAGATAGTGACTGCCTTTCAGACACCAGTCTTAACTCCACTTGTTTTTTTTTTACTTTGCTTTTTTAGTGTCAAAGCCACGGCAAGTGAAATAAGCACTTCTTCATCCGTGTTTCACTCTGAATCTTACTAAGCACAAATAAGAACTTACCTGAATTGCGGAAATACACCACTCTTTCCAAACAGAACTGAACTGGGACTGAAACTGACCGTGTAAAAGGCCCTTTAGAGTTGCAGACTTGTCAGGCAGGTTAACACTTTACTCAACCTTCTCAGTCACATACGTTCCCAACAGAAAGACACAATCATTACATAGGTACTCTTATCACCATTAGCATGACTTTATATGAGCATGCCACTTCCAAGATTCCCTTGTCATATAATAAAGAGCAATTTAAATTATGTACTCACATGGTCTGTGTTTTACTTCAGTACCAGCTGGATTAAAAGTATAACCGGGACTAAGATAAGGAGGAGTACGATGTAAAACTGAGCTCCTTGGATTTAATTCTGGTAACAGCAGGTCTGGTAGAGATGTATCATGACTTGCAGTATTAGATGATTGTGGTCCCTTTTCCCTACACTTCACAGACAGTAAAAAACAGAGAATTACCACAGTACTACAATTCATGAACATTGAAATAATCAAAGCAAATACAGTTACGACAAATGTCCTTATAAATATGCCTTATTATGAGAAGCCAATTGTAACATCTGTTTCACAATGTATCAACTTCCATACGTTCCATACTATAAAGTTATTAAGTAACAGCATGTGTGTGTGTTATCCTTTTCCATTATCACAAGTTATCTGAAAGTCTTTGTATATCTTTAAGCTCCACTGGTGCAGCCCTGCACCCTCACGCTAGCTGTAGGTTCTCTTTTCAAGGTTTTGTAAAAAGGATACAGTGGAAGGCAAGGCTAATTACAGGAACAAGCACAACCTTGGCAGGCAGTTCATCAGCATTACAGTTTAATTCTGACAAGCTGGGAAGCAAAATAAAACCATTTCTATGAAAAGGCTTGCTGCTACCTATGTGTTTGGGTGGGTGGGAATGGGGTTAGAGTTCTGTAGGCACTGAAGGCTATACGCCTACCTACAAACCATGAAGAGGTCAGAAAAACAGTACAATTATTAGAGGCAGATCAACACTATAATTCTAAAATGCAAGTTACAACTGCCACACTGTTTAAAAGTAGATGAAGACATGTATAAAAATGTTAAAATATGACACTCTGCATAGGGGCTAGTCATCACAGTCCTAATATCGGTATAGACAAAACAGCAATAAAACAACACACTTTTGTTGTGTGAAGTTGAAATCTAAAATTTCTTAAAATTAATAAAATATTCAAACAAATCGCGCAAGCTCAATTCTGGTAATAAATGCCAAAACTTTAGTCAGTTGCCATATTCATCAGCAAGAATGTAACACCCCCTGGATTAGGTGTGCATTACGATGTTGATTGTAAAATCAGCATTCAATTAGAAAGTGGGGAATGGTCAGACACACCACAATTTTGCTAGATGGATGCAAGCGCTCCACACAACACAGTCCTTGTGTTATGCAGGTGTGGCAAATTCATAATTTGTTGCTTTGCATATTGGTCTGTTCATCTTGCTATGCAGATAAACAATCCAACAAAGACAGCCACAAACATCTCTGCCTAGAGCTCAGCCAGACACCACTTCACCCTGTACAGTAGTGCCCTCGTCTACTGCATTGGCAGCTTCATTGCCAGGCAGGCCCATATGGCCATGTACCCAGCAAACAAAAAACAAAGTTCCCCAATCTGTGGAGATGGAACACACTCTTCAGGAGCTCAGTTACAATAGGTTGAACATGGATGTACACACAAAGGCTCTGCAGTGTGCTAACGGATTCCATAAGAACAAGACAACACTGCTGGGATGATACTGAATGAAGAGAACGTTTCTATAAATGGCAAAGAGTTTGGTCAAGTAGATGCTATTAAACTCATGCAGGCAGTAACACAAACTCTAGTCCCCATACACAAAGGCATGGCCAGTTGAATCTTGAACTAACAACCCATCTGTGTATAAGACAGTGCAGTCCGGATGTGTGGAAAGGAGCTACGAAAAGAGATGAGTGCTGACGTTTCTCCTTTTGTGTGGTACATGAGTTGAAGGTCATTCTTCCTGATTTGATCACCCAAACAATATTTGGTGAGGAGTACAGATCACGGAGCTCCTCATTATGCAGTCTCCTCCAGTCTCCTGTACTCTCATCCCTGTTAGGCCCAAATATCTTCCTCAGCACCCTATTCTGAAACAACCTCAGCCTATGTTCATCCCTCAATGTGACAGGCCAAGTTATATTCATACAAAACAATAGGAAAAATTATACAGGCTGTGGAAAAGCTCCATGCCCAACCTTCTTTGTGTGATAGGAGGAACCAAAACAAATAGTTGTTAAGCAACTATATGTTGGAAAAGCACTGTTGCAGTGCCAGACTGTTTAAGTGTTAAGGTGCTTGGCATGTAGGTAACCTGCTCAACCAGCATATATGCCAACTGCTTCTCACACTTCTTGTAGCACGCTTGGAGAGTCAGTTGTTTTGAAGGGCAAACTCAAAATCTCATAGCGTGTTTTTCTATCATGTGTAGTCAAACTGATCACATCAACACGGAGCGCTTCACCTGGGCCGAACTCATCGACATCCACTTCACGTAGATATAACATATAGAAATGGCAGGGAAACTCACAAGGATTTACCATGAGTGTTTTCTGAACAGAACGTATCCATATTATCATACGTTTGCTTCTGTCGATCATCGCCTATGGGAAACTGGCACATTTGCAGTGAACAGACACAGCACAGGGTGAGGACAATCAGTTCGTATGCCACAATTTGATGAGGATGAACTGTAACATTTTGAGGCCTACCCCTCCTCAAGCACCCGCACAGTTGCCCATGAACTCAGTGCTGATCATTGTCTTGTGTGGAATGCTGTATGCAAGCAGCAGCTCCATCCTGTCCATTGGCAGAAGGAGCAGAGTCTGGGCCCCAAAGATTACCTTCTTCAAGATCAATCTGCACATTGGTTTGTGCTGCAGAGTACAGAGAACCCCAAATTTCCTACAGCTGTTTTGTTTACAGATGAGGCCTGCTTCACCTGAGAGGTTGTTTTTAACACCAACAGTCATTTTTGGACAGAAGCAAACCCCAATGATGCATTTATTCACTGCCAACAGCAAATATGCGTGCCCAAACAAATGTTTGGACATGCATTGTACATGAATTTCTGAATGGGCCTTACTTTTTACCTGGTATTCTGGCAACCGTGCTACAATCGAGCTTTGGGTTTTCTCCATATAAAAATTACCACCTTCACATCCTAGCCAAGGCAGCTGTTTGGGTCTTCCCAGAGTGATATGTTTTCTCTATGCCAAGCTTATAAAAGCCTCTATTAAACTATGCAAGTTTCTGTATCCACCATATTCTTATTACTGATTATATGAAGTTAAAAACAATGATGCTGGGGTGGGCTCCAATGGCACAATATTTATATCAAATTTCATTGCACTTGGTCATATGGTTCAAAAGTTGAAATGGGTGAACACAGACAGAATATAATCTTAGGCTCCGCTCTTTGCCCTTTTGAAGGAACGCTTATGCTAAAAGGTAGTTACTGTCACGAAAAAAATAATTTTAAAAATATTTGTGTTTTCTCTGAAAAGGTTTGTAATAATGCCAGTGGAAAGCTATACAGTGAATATTCCTTGCTTCCCTAGAGCACAGATGGCTATGTCACATCATTCCCTTAAGGTAACAGAACTACGGGCCCCAGCTTGATGTCATTGATAAATACTACATGTAATGGGCTGAAATGTCAATATACCTTACACTACACACAGGACTAAGTCTGCAAAAGCAAGTCATACCTGGAATGAGTATATCTCTAGGACTGGAACAAAACATTCTGTAAATATTGCATTATGAAACTTATTCATCCAGTTCACTATGCAAGTGATACTGCAACAGAGTTACCACTTAACAACTTTTACTCACTAAACTTCTGGGATCCACAACTACGTCTTCTGACGTTCCTTATGTAAAATGTATGAATGGGGTGCTGAAGAGTAATGCCTCCTAATTATTTTACTTGAAAGAAACACAAAATATACAAACTCATACTTTCCCACACACTGGGGGCAAATTTTGAACTTCTGCAACTACAGGGCCCCGACTCATGCTTGTAAACATGGCAAAGTGTCACACAAGTATGTCAATGCACATTAAACCATGCAGTGACAGAATGCCTGACTGCCTGAGAATAACAGACAGCCAATTGATTTCTGTCACAAAGGATCAGAAGCATAAGAAAAAAATTCAAGACTGTGGTGGCTGCTAGCAAAACCATGCTCACTTTCCTGCGATGTTAAAGGCATGCTGCATTCAGATTTAGTGCCTACAGCACAACCATTAACTCTGATCGGTACTGTGAAACACCAAGAAAGCTGAAAGTATGACTTTGAAGAGTTCATCCACATGTGGGCAGTCTCTCCTTCAACATGACAATGATCAACTGCACACAAATATGAGAACAACTGAAGAGATTTGATGCCTTGGTTTCACCATCTTGGATCACTCAACACACAGACCCCACCTGGTACTGCCAGATTTCTGTATATTTCCCAAACTGAACCAAATATTTAAAAGGACATCATTCTACATCAGATAATGAAGTCAAACACCAGTTACGTTGTGGTTCCATCATCAAGATGCACATTTCTATCATGATGGACTTATGAAACTGCTTGAACACTGGCAAAAGTGCGTACAGCACAGAGGTGATTATGTTAAGAAATAGCTGTACAAAGGTAAGCAATACAGAGCTGTACAGAGGCAAACAATAAAGTTCGAGAAGTTACCTGTCCTGGTTTTATTTAAATATGTGTAACCACCTCCACATAAAAAATTATGAGGCATTACTCTTCTGAATACCCTTGTACTTCTGCTACACATACATTTTTTGGAATAAAATTTTCAATTTCATCTTCATCCGTTGACAGATCTTCCTCTGCTTCTATATTACATATCTGATCTATAAGCATATAATACATGCTGAGACTCAAGGTGCACTCATCCTTCTTGAAGCCATGTACTGATGCTTGTGACAAACTGAAAAAGATCAGTTATTCTGTAACAATAAACATCTGTTAATATCAAACTACATAAAGGATTTGCTTTCACACTGCAGAATAAAACAACTTCCTGTTACTTCATAACACAGATTTATGTGCTCCAATAACTGCATTAGAATGTATGGGTGCAAGGTTAACAGAAATAGGTACGGGGTTAACAAAAGACAACGCACATAAAACAGAAACACCAAGTTTCATCAAAATCTATCACAGGCTTAAACAGACACATAAAATTTCTGTTAGACCCATAAGTACAGTGGATCTGAAACTGAACTATGATAGAATAACATCAAAATAATCTACCACACCAAGTTTAATTGAAATCATTTGATTGATTAGAGCAGGGTTTCCCAGCAAGGGTTGCACAAAACATTGTTATGGGCTCAGCAAGATATCTTGGAAAAAATAAACACAATTTTGAAATATGGGCAGATCTTGTTTTATGCCAGGGTTATGTTCCTGACAAACATCATGCAACTTGAACACAAAATTTCCATTTAAAAACAGTGTATTTCCTGACGGTTAGAGGATTGACAACCTCATCCTATATAGTGTATGACTATACCACTAGTGGACATACGGACATGTAGAGTATACATGTATTGTATATGCAGCATATATATATATATATATATTTCTATAGAGTATACATACATTTCTATACAATATATTTACTTCTAATGCAATAAAAATGTAAGAGACTCAAATCCACAGTTTTTTGCTATGGTTTACTCCAATAGGACTGTGGTAGTCTTACTATACAAACACTTCAGTTCCTGACTTAGCACTAATTTAATTCTATCAGCATTATCACGAATTGTACGTACACTACCATGAGTGAGGCTAACATTATGGTGTATGTCAACAATTCGTTCAACTTTTTCAAGTCAGCTTATTATGTCTAATTTCTCTTCAATGGTGATTGTCTTTCACTGATTTTGCACTTGGATTGCACTAGGTGACGCAGATTTACATTTCTGATTCATGTTGGTACAGACAGACGTTGCTGAAGAAACCACATTGGCCTCATAATTATATCACCAACATCATCAACCAATAAACGTGACTGACAGCGTAACAGCGACGTCACAATCTGCTAGCCTCCTTCAGAAGATACGTGCGGCCACAGATTGTCTATGCCAAATCCCTTTACACTGAGAATAATTGCGTAAATTTGAAAAGTTGCATTAAAGCAAAATCATGCAAAAGAAATCATGTAATACGAGACCTGCCTGTATAGTGAAAAATTCCAAATATTCTTCAAAATATCTATGGAATATGCAAAAACCACATGAACCTCCTTCAATGGCTGCTGCAACTAGCTTACTCAGCATACTTGCCAGACCCTAAATACCTTGAACATCGGAATGCAGGGCCCAAAAGAAAACATTCTAACTTCCACATACAAACTTCTTGCATTCTCAAAACAAATGTTCCTGTATATAATTAAGCAGTAACTGAAATGTACTGCCCACTATTAACTTCTCTGGCCTGTAAACGTTTTCATACATAGGAGGTTCCTTGGAATATGAAAAATTGTTTTAGGGGCTTGTCCACAGAAAAACAAGGTTGGGAAATACTGGTTTCAAGAGCTATCAACTGGCGGTGGGCAGACATAGAAACATAAACTACTAGGTGCCTTTCAAACGTTTTTAAATTCAACTAAAAGAGGATAATCTGCTACAAAGAACAGAACACAATTGCATCAAGTAAAGTCAAATAGTAACAATACCACTAACAAAGGTAAGGAATAGTAGACCACTCAGCAGATCACGCAAGTTACCTGCAGTTGTGCCCATTCGATATACCTTCATGATTATCATCTGACCTCAACTCATCCAATGCACCGGCGGAATACTGGACAAGGAAACTCCAGTTCTTTTGCCACTCCTGCTCTCTCTTTAAAAGGGCCTTCTGCGAGTGCAATTTCCCTATTTTTATGCACTTTCGTCCTGTATACAACTGCATCTCATATGAGTCTGTCGGACCTTTCCTGTTATAACCCTACCACTGTGCTGTAACCCCACCAATACTGTTTTCACCTTAACCAGAGTTCATTACAGCGTTAACCTGAGTTATAACCAGCTTGTCATAGATAACACCGTCAACATAAACATTCTCGAACTAGGAACTGTCACTCCCCACACCATCACAGCCATTTTCCTTCCCGGACGTCGTATTCGCCGAACATAATCTCGTATTGGCATCAAGAATGTGTTGGAACGGACATTCGAATGTTTGCCCGAGATTAATAACGCCAGTGACATTTGAAGACGTTCAATGTAGCAACATTAGAGAGCCGAGGATGCAGCAAGTGGCTATATACGACTAAAATCCCAATGAGATCAAATGCGTATCTAACATGCTCTCGACTGAGCTATCGAACAACTAATATATTTATATATTCCTCGTCGCGGGAGTACATGAATATTAAGTTCTGCAGAAAGGAGTTCAGAATCAACTGTATTCCAGCTGACTGGAAAAACTACATGATGAAAGTCAGTGCTGATGCATTACTATGCAAATCCGCCTTAATTTGAAGACCTACTCGCACCAGATCGATGTACGGACCAGCAAATGCACACACATGCCTTTTACAACTACTTCTATCACCACAATACAGCTAAAGATAGCTATAGATTAGCCGCTATAGCGCATGTTTCCGCCTTCAGCAGATTCGCCAACATTTCTACTACCTCTGAATCTTCACCACAGATTAATGCCTAGGTTTAGCAGTAGTTCCTGCCATGGATCAGAGGTACTTGACCATTGGCTAGCACGTTGCTTCGTAGTACGCATTCTGGACGATAGATACCGATGTGCAAACCATCGTGGATGAACGTGTAGGTAACTCGAGTCCATAATAAAGGAGCTGGTTAGAAAGTAATTCGTGAGTTGTACCAAGGGGTTGGTGGTTGCATTTGCTTGGCGTATTTATCCTGTGTGTTTGGCTACTTGGAGACGCTTTAGGATAGATCTGAAACCTTTGGATATTTGTAACGTGTAACTAATCCAAAGTACGTCAAGCACTTAATGTTGGCAATCCTGATGTGATCTATGGTATCGATAATACGTCACTATTTTGATTAGAATTGTTTCTTTGGATGACAGTGACCTTGTAGAATTGTAATAAAATGACAATAATAACAGTTCAGTCATGAGGTCATGCTGAAATAACAGAACATGAAAACCTGCCCATCTCAAGTTAATTGCCCATTAAAGTAATAATTATAATCTGCATGAAGACAGTTCTCGGGCCATGTGGAACTCCTCACATAAAGCACTGTATAAATAGGGAAAAAAGTATGACAAATGACAGGTAATATTCGCTATTATCTATTTTTATAAAATGCTTGGCGAAGGTATGCGGAATAGGCTAAGCCAACATTTACATATCAACGTATTGGTCGCAGAACAGTTTGACGCCAGGGAAGGGATACCTACTGAATGTGCTGCCACACACACACACGCACACACACACACTTCATGGATCCATAAGTTTTTCACAAGACAATGGGATGTGGAATAAGTCATAGATATAAAAAAATACAGAATATGCAGAATTTTACAATGCAAAATATTATAAAGATTTTATACAGTCCTATAGTTAAGTATTATGGGCCTTCAAGTTGGCATATAATATATTAAAATTTCTTAATTAAAAAAGGCATATTGGACGAATTGTCTACCATCTAGCCAAGGTGTTTGTGTAAATCATGAAATCTTGTTAACTGAATTGCACTTTTATGGCACTGAAGGAACAGTTGCAAATTGGTTCAGATGCTGTGTAACAGGTAAGAAATGAGGTCGAAATAAAATTGTCCAGTGATACTCAAAATTTTTTCTTAGATTGAGGAACAAAAAATGTAGTACCGTAAGTTTCAATTGTACGACCTCTCAAGTTTGTAGAAAAAAGTCATCCTGTGCTGGAATTAAAACATTAGTGTACCATGCCAACTCACAAGTCTGAAGAATGAAAAGGCTGAGTTTGAATCTGTATTAAGAAGATACTTAAATACAAACTCTTTTTATTCTGTTGAGGAATTTCTGTGGTTCTAACGTGGCACACAATGAAACTGTCAGCTGTATATAATGAACTTGGTATAATATTTGAATAAGTATGTGAAATATATATAAGACTTTGTATTGTATATGTTGTATTTGTATGGTTTTACATATTTGTGTGACTTATTCCATATCCTGTTGTCACTTGACTGAATTGTGGATGTATGCAATGCATAACATATGTATGTATGTATGTATGTATGTATGTATGTATGTACATATGTTTACATATTATTATCCAGTGTGGTATATTTTAACAAATGGGGTAATTCAAGCTATGCTACATTATTACAGATCCAAGCAGCCAATGCTGACTGGCTCCCATATTCTAAAGTATAGCTATATTGTGGCGCTGGATAATTTGCCTGTTTTAATTTAGTCGAATGTAAACAACAAGTTGTTGGAGTCCAGAAATGTCAACTTCTAAACCAACTTCACTTTATGAATGGTAAGTAAAGATATGTACACCACAGCCTTGTTTTACGCCCCAGTTGCATTCATGAAAATGTGGGCATAAATAAAAAGATGTAAATAAAAAATGATATCCCTGTAAGAAAAAAAGGCTTAAATAAGTGCAAATAAACCAGCCACAGGGTGGAAAACTGAAAATGAGAGCGAAAATTAAGAAGTGTGAATTGTTAAGGGGTGTTAAAGGAGAAAGGCAAACAACAGACAAGTGTAAGATAAAGTCTTGATGTAGGCTATATTAATTTTACATGAGATGGCTAATTGATTGTATATTTTTGATGCATAATATGTGTTCTTATTTACTGTAAATTTTTTCGTAGGTCATGCCTGATGAATGATAATTCAGGGGATCGACAGAAGAAACAATTGTCGTGGGAGGAAGTGTCAGACCATCCCCTGAAGCCTTTAGTAGTTACGGTAATTTTGTTCTTATAACATATGTAATGTATAATGACAGTCTCTGTGGAATTTATGTATGCAAATGAATTGCTTTTAATTATGTTGGTAGTTCATGGTAAGCGCCTTATATGGTTTGAAACATCTGAAGGAAAGTGCAGATCATAACTTCTTTCCAGAATGTATTGTTTCATGAAAATAGTTGTGTCTGAGAATCACTGATTTAGAATTTGAAAAAACAGAGAGTCTGTACAGAGTAGATGCTTAGTTTTCCCCTTTCCAGAATACTACAGTATGTTAGATTAAATCATTTTCAAGGTCCAGAGCAAATGTCTTTCTTACCATGAAAACAACCACGTTACATAGAAAATTAGTAACATCTTAATGTATGCTACTGTGACCATTACGTTTGGTACAGGTAACGGAGAGTCGTGTTACCAGACGGAACCTTGGAGGTAGCACTACCAGTAGTACTGGTTCCTCTACACCAACACCAACACTGGAGTCACTGGCAGCTGCTCTCGAAGGCACAGACCCCCTAACTCAATTTGCACATCAGGAAATGGACCCTCTTTCTAAGATGGCTGCTGATATGGTATGCACCTGAAATTTAGGAATTGCTGTTAGTCTGTTGAAATCCCATTATCAGTTGTTTTGTCATATACATTTGTATATTACTAATAGTGGGAACCAGTACCAAGTGACGGGAGAAGGAGCAAAGATGCCTTACTGGATGATTCTTTTGAGCCGTGGGCTACTAGAAAGTCTGCCATATTGAACAAGTTCACCACTTCAGAAAAATTATCAATTGTCACAAGTTTTCTGTCAGGAGGAGAGAAAGGTATGTGGCTGTTAAATTTTACAAGTTTGAAAGAATTTGTTGCATTTTGCCCATCACTCTACTATGCTAGCTATTCCATGTAGGTGTTCTCTCAGTGTTAACACATGTGGCATATTCAGGAGTTCATCAGTTAAAATCTTGGATTGGACTTACCATTATTATTTCATAGGTTCTTTATTATTTTTCTTATTCACGTGATATAAGTATAGAAGACATGGCTGTTTCTCTTCCTGTTGTTCCCTGTTTATCCTATAGTGTCATTCATACAGCTGATTTGAATCTATGTAACATCTGCAATTGGAATACTGAAAACAAAGTGTTGTGTTTCAGTAAATTGTAGTTGTGTTTGATTGTGTTTGTAATTTATTAATAGTCAAGTGTAGTTCAGTAATCAAATGCAATACTGCTAACGTGTTTGTTCTCACTTGCTTTGTTGCTCAGTCCATGTTCAAGATCACTGTTGAGTTTTCATTTGAATACTTTTATGACTGCAGTATACAAGGAATGTACCAAATGAGTGAAGTTTTGGATCCAAGTGGGAAATCTGAAATTTTGCTGGAGTAATAAACTGTAATCTCTTAAGACTCATTTTCTTGTTAGATGTATCAGACATTTATTTGAACTTTTGCATAGATAATTGGGACATGAGACAGGTTCTAAATTTTAGAACGCTATAAAATGAGAGTAATGATATGCACTGGTGTTTGCATACCATTAAATGAATGCAGGTATCTGTTGCAAAGGGTGCGTGTTTGCAACAGGTCGGCAGCTGGACTATTGTTACATTAATTGTAACATACAGTTTGTTGCTCAGAGCTGCGCATGGATTCAGGTGTACATATTTTTAGTTGTAAAATTCCTTCAGATTTGTGCATAAGAAGTGCAACTAAACATTAAGTGGTATATTGCACTGATTACTTATTGTGACTTTGTGATCCTTTGAATGGATTTCCAAAGTATGAGTATCACTGCATGTATGGATGTGACAAATACTGGCATATATGGGTTTTATTGTATTTGGTAATACTGATTGTACATGGAACTGTTTTAGTTGTGGTAAAAGCACAAAGTTCTGTTGTGGACAAAGTAAAGAATCGACTGGAACAGTTAGATGACTTTGAAGAAGGTTCTGTCCGTCAAATGCTGGATCTCACCCAGCAAGAGTATATGAATCGTATTGAACAACTTAATCAGGAATTGGTTCAAGCTTGGCACCATGACCAGCGTGTAAAGGCACTGAAGATAGCTATTCAATGTTCTAAACTTCTTGTGGATACTTCTGTAATACAGTTCTATCCAAGCAAATTTGTCCTCATCACAGACATACTTGATATATTTGGCAAGCTGGTTTATGATCGTCTTCGTACAAAGGCTGAGTACTATGTGTAAGTACGCATGTATATATACATGTTCACTTAATATTTATGCATTTGCTGATTTATAAGCCTTCTCAGCTTTAAAATGTCTTTAATTTAGATGGAATTTGTATTTATATTATAAGCATATATACAGAACTCCTACCCTGTCACAATTCAGTCACCAGAGAAAGAAGGTCCTTGGGAAGATGTGAAAGAAAGGTGAAAAGATTCTGTTGTGAAGCATTTGTAACAAGCCAAATGGGCCTGATATTTTGTAGGATGATGCTAATGATACTAATGATGATTTTAATTAATGAAGATCAGCACGTGTGTATGTGAACCATGTTAACCAGTGATGTTTATAGCCCCGGAAGCAAGACCCCCACATCGTTGCCTGAGAATTTCACCCCAGACATAGTACCTGAATCAGCCAAGGAGACATGTCGTAATTGGTTCTACAAAATTGCATCTATTCGTGAACTTGTGCCACGGCTATATGTTGAGATGGCCATTCTCAAATCTTACAGCTTTCTGACATCCAGGTATGTTGATGTGTTTTGCTGTATTTTGATTAATCCTTTGGTGCCGAAAGTAGACTGTAGTGGATGCACGGCGTAATGTTGAGAAAACTGAATGTCCACTAAAGCTGTAGGCCAAGAACATGCAAAGTACTGTGCAACCATTTAAACCCCAGGTCTTTTGTAGAGCAAACTAGGCACTTAATTCTGACTCCAGAGAGTTAAAGAAAGACTGTGGCATTCAGTTTAGCAATTAAATACTAAAATGGTAGCTGTGTTATCGATAAGCTTAAGTGACATTTTCACCCTCATTCATTCATAGATGGAAATACAAGAATTAAGGTAACAGGAATGTTATGTTGTGTTTCGGTACTTGCACTCTGTCAGATGGAATAATCTCTCTCCTTTTTGACTAGACGTCTACTGAGGGACATTTTCCCTGTAGTTGCACCTTCCCAGCATGCATGCAATGAAGAGTTTTTTAACATTTTTCTGCAGCAGTGTGTTATATGGGCCTACTTATTTTTTAAAATAATGTGCATATGTAATACATGAATAAAATATTATGATTGCTGCCATGTGCATAATTAAAGATTGTGACAACAGAGGAGGATGGTAGTTTGCTGATGATGTTTACACACACACACACACACACACACACACACACACAGACACACACACACACACACACATGCATGCATGCATGCACACACAACATAAACTGATAAAGTGAACATGAGATTTGAGGTTGTCACTGGTGTCTAGGAAGAATACTGTGTTCTGGAATGTGATGCTGTGTAGTTTGGTAGAAATTTACAAGCACTTCAGGGAAACATTACAACTCCATCTTCAGGGTACCCTGGACTCAACATTATGAATATGTAATAGATAGCAGTAGATGTACTGTAGGTACTTCTTATGAGTTCAGCAATAATAAGGATGCTTGTGTGAAGACAGCTGTATTGGCATTACAGTCAGACATTGCAACTGATTTGAGCAAAAGCGAGTCAGACATTGTAACTGATTTGAGCAAAATATTCACTGTGACTTGAACTATGATGCCCAAGACATAATTAATATTCAAGGACCAAATCAGGCACTGGTATCTTTGTAAGCACTATTTGTTTTATGTACACTTTTTACACTGGTTACAAGGTTTGCAGTAGCTGCAAACAGGCAGTGATGCAAACTGATGTCACAGTTCTGTAGAAATGGCACACTTCTATGACACACATCCAGTAAAACTGAAGACACTCAATCAGCAGTGTTTCATCTATTCATGATGAATTCAGTGTACAAAGATAAAAGTCAAGGTAAAGTTGTACCTGCACATGCCATAAAGGCTTGTAGGAATGGAGGTATAGCTCCACTCATTCTTAACACTGGCACTAGGTCCAGGGGAGTGGTTAGCCTGTCGCCCTGGCCACTTTATGCCCCGGGAAAAAGCCTCAGGCACCCACTGAATAGGAGGCTGGGTGAGCCCCAGAGCCATTTTGGAGAAGAGAGAAATCTCTTTCCACTGCCAGAATTTGAATCCTGATTGTCCAGCCGATAGCCTAGTCACTATACTGACTATGCTATCCCAGCTATCTCAGTATCTGATGTTTTAATACATTCTTGTGGAACAGTGAGTTCTCACAAGCACTTCTGCGCTTGACACGAATGATCCGTGGTATTGGAGATCCTCTTGTAGCAGTGTATGCACATTGCTACTTGTGCCGAGTTGGTGTGGCTGTTACCACAGGGGACAGAGAGTATATTAAGGAAAACTTCTATGACTTTTTGGCATCATATAATCAGGTAAGCTGTAATCTGTTTCTTTGATTAGCTTGTTCAAATCAATTTAAAATCTCTTAGTAGCAAAGTGTCTGTTGAAGTTACATTTGGCAGTGCAAGAGACCTTTAATTTAAGCTTGAGGTATTCATTGTTTCTACAGTTTTGATGGTAAATTTCTTGTCCTTTTTGTCAACATATTTAATGCACTTTATGACTTACTATTATGCACAGACAATTTGCTTATTTTTATGGAAAATTCTGTTCCAGTAAATATTGAAATAGTGTGTCACTTTCTTTCTGACCTATTCTTTAGAACAGCATTTCATAGTTACATGAAATATTGGAAGTAATAAATTCTTGTCTTCATTATTTGCTTTACACTTGAAAAACATTACCTTTTTAGGCATTTTTTGCAAAGTAAAAAGAATGCTGTATGTGGAGACAGTGTCTGTCTGTGACCTGGTATCAGTAACTGCATGATTTGTTGAGTTTTCATGAAACCGGATATTGTTCTTTACAAAATGTTGAACAAGTGTGAGTTTCACGAAAATCAGAGTAGTGACAGTCATACTTTATGTAAGGGCACAAATGAATTTATACCCATATTTTCCATATTTCTTGACCGATTTGGGTCAAATTAGTACATAAGAGCTCCACATAATGCTGTTCAGCAGTTAATGAGTGTTATGAAAATTGGAGCAGTGAAAGCCATACTTCACACAGAGTTGTAGATGAATTTCTGTCCATGTTTTCCACATTTAGTTTCCATTGTGTGTGAAATTCAGGGTAGGAGATCTGCACGTAATGATGCTGTGCCTTGACAAGGTTCATGCAAATTGGCACAGTGGAGACTGCACTTTGAGGTAGTAACATTTGGGCCATTAATAAGTGAGCTGTGTAGGTACTGGTCCACTGTGATTTATGAACATGCATTATAGTCCAAAATATGGAGGATCCTCAGAAGAACTGTATTAGAAGGTAAAATTATTATGAACATGTTTTTAGACACCTTGTATCTAATATTATAAACCCAAAAATTCTTCCTTTTTTGTTTTCCTTCCTTTGTTCCTTCCCTTCATTCTTTGTAACACTTGCTTTAGCCTGCTCCTCACATTCATGGGTAAGAGACTTCCTGTGTACAAATAAAAATTGTCTCATGTTTCTAATCTTCATACTGACAAAATATATGGCCAGCGTTTTCCTGCTTAGCTTTTTAGCCCCAGTGTTCGAGCAGAATTAAGCAGACAGAAAGTAGATCTGTCTACATACCTGACTCTCTACACACCTGCTCTGGACTGGATCTTACAAGGTGTGGCAGCCAATGCCCCTGAAAAACTTCTGGTAGAAATTCTAGCCCGATGCAAGGAGAAATGCAACAATAGTGCACTTTTACTGAACACAATCATGGCTGCTTTCAAACCATCATACATTGCAGCACGTGCTCTTCAGTTCATTGAACTGGCATCAGCTTGTGATGAGGAGGGTAAGTCTTTGACTCTGTGACTATACTTAGTAAAGAAAGACTTGTGTCTGCATTTGTCATATGTATTAATGAGGTGTGTTCAACAAGGAAGGTTGCCTAGTCTGTAACATTTGTGTTAATCAAGCATTTAATTTTTCAATTAGTAGTGGTAACATGCAACAGATGGCACAAGAGTTGATCAGTCTGATGCTATTTATGGGATCAGTTGATGGGCAATGGCAGTGACACAGAAAATTTAGTCCTGCAAAGAAGTTCAACATACAATTCGGTTTTCATGGACAAGACATCGCCTCTCCCTCCATAAAAATTCACTGCCAGTTGATCGAGGTGTGTGGTGATAGCATAATGAGATTACAGTGCGCCAGAAAATTGTACAGAGAGTTTGAAAATGGTCGAACATACACATGTATCAATGATCTCACTGGTCAGCCCAGCACATCAAGGATGGATGGAAATGCAGCATAAGTGGAGGAACTGACTTCGACTTGCTGAAGCAACACTTGCGAGGTTGATGATGCCATGATAATGAAGAAATAGGTTGACTGTTTGTGAATGGATATGAATGCAAGAGCCTGATTTCTGCCACAGCCGAATTTCTAAACTCTTCCCAAGATGGGACAGATGTATCAAAGCGCTTGGGGGATTATGCTGCAAAATAATGATACTTAATGGAGTAAATAAGCTACTTCTAACCTTGTATGACTTCTAATTTAATTTTTATGGCACATGGAACCTTACTTACAGAACAGCCTTCATACTTTTCTTTTATTCTTTCATTCCATCATTTGTCACTCACTCACTCATTCATTCATTCATTCATTCATTCATTCATTCAGTCACATCCCTTATTAGTTATTTATGTTCTATTTCTTCCCTCTTTCATCATTGTTTATTTCTGTTGTCACCCACATGTGGCACTCTTCCATTTCCCATTTTAAGCTTTTCACTATGTAAATGAACACTTCACAGTATTATGTTCTGTTACTAGAAATGGTATCCTCATATGACAGGGGTAGCATATTACTCACTTGCAACTCAACAGTGTCTCTAGCCATGACTGTTACAGATAACCCATGATCTGATCCATTCATATATATTATAGCTCTAGAGGCATACCATAAAGTCACAATTTCATTGAATAATCATGCCATGAATTTGAAAATTTCTTAAGGGGCAGCTTGACAGGTGTCATTGGAAAATTAATGATGCTGCGGTGCTGACCAAAGCATAGGTTCCTCTTAACTGCTTCGTAACTTACACAGTTTCACTGAGTATTCATTCCATAGATTTGAGAAGTTTTTAAGAGACAGCATGTTTGGCGAATTATGTCACTGCAATATCAACTGAAGCATAGATACTTCTTGACTGCTTCCTATTGACCACTGCCATCTGGTGGTGCTGTTTTAAGGAACTCACACAATCATGTGGTTTTCATGGACACAAAGTATGGAACTTTCAATCACAACACAAGCCCTGTCATAATGATGAAAACTGGGTAACCAGTGTGAAAAAGTGTGAAGTTCACTTTGCATACTCACAAACCAAGGTAGACATGCATGTAATACTTTTATCAGGTATTATTTATATGTATATTGTTGCTGGTAATATTTATTGAGGGATCCTAACTGTACTGTACTGTCAGTAACATAACCAACACAATTAGCTGCTGGCAGCTGAGTACACTTGCATTTCTTGGCTATATGTCAGATATGTTTGCTGTTGCCTTTGTTATACAGGATTCCCACAGTATGTGTTATGTTATACAGGGTTCCCACAGTATTTGTTATTTCGAACCCTGGGCCTATGTTTGGCATTGGCAGACCCTCCAGCTGAGCATCGTCTTCAGATTCTGAATGATGTGTGGCGTGTAGTCAGTCGCCTGACTAATGCAGGCCATTATGTGAGCTGTGCTGAGGTGTGGGTGCACTTTGCTGTGAGACATTTCTCGGTATGTGGAAGGTACTAGGGAACTATTCCTTTTACCAGTAAACATGAACACACTTTCAAATTACAGCTGTCTTTTAGTTCACCTTCATGTGTTTCTTATATCTGTGTAAGTTCAGTCATGATCATTCGTACACACACTTCAGCTCTGCATTAAGAAGAATGAAATATAAGTCAGTATGAAACTGTCCTAAATTCTTTGTCACTTCAATAAATTATTTTTTTCACTTTAATATAATACTTCGTACTTAATTAAGGTCACCATCATCACACTGATGGTACACTGCAAATTGCTGCTGATGGTATGCTTTCTGTAACTGTGGGTAGTGACCTGCCACCTGAGTAGAGGTCACTGAGTTCTCTAAAATTGTTTAATGTGTATTTGTGGCCATGCACATTTTTGGGAAGTCAGTAACATTTAATTTAGGTGCTTTTAGAAAATGAAGCTGCAGCTAGTGAAACATTTCATAAATTTCATATCTTACTGCAAGTGTAGAGAGGTAAACCTGCTTTGTCTCCTGCTGTCCCTATACATCCATCCTCGACACCTGTAAAAGTGTGCAGACCTGGGTTTTTTGTGGGCTGACAGATAAGATGGGGAACAACTCTTGGAAGACAGGCTGTTTACTTCCATTTATCAGGATATATAGTGCTGACGTTTCTATGGCAATTACAAAATCTTGTCGAACAGCATTCCCTTGGAGATGTCTTACTTGCACATACTTTGTTTCACAATGGTCTGCATACCGTTGTTCATACACTATTTTTTTTAATTGTGTGATCAGTTGTATTATGTATTTTGATGCTGTCTGTATTTTGAACTCAAATTTATGCACTTCTCTCATAACACAAGACTGCCTTCTGTTTTTGACCTTTCTGTATGAACAGAAAAGATTATATATGATGAGGGACTTCTGAGAGATATTGACTATACATTTACAGCCATTTAATCCAACAGGATACATGGAGAAACAGACAGTTCTGGCTAATACACAGCAGAACACATTTTGTGTATATGCCCAATCATAATATTTTCCATGTTTATTGTGCATTAGATATATATTAATAAGTCCAACAAAATGCACTCCTGTGTGTTTATGTACACAACATATATCATAATTCAGACTTAAGGGACTGCATTCACATAGTCAGGTTGGAGAAATTACAGTAGATGTTTGAATGCAAAAATTTTATACTGTATTGTAATTTTATGTGTAAATATTGAACACATTTTTGTTAATTTTAATTCTACATGTTTTAAACCAATACTTTACTGTACATGTTTAGTGTGCTGCTACAGATTTCTTGGATCTGTTTTCTCCCTGATAATGGCCCAGAAAGGGCTGAAACATGTAGGAGATTATAATAGTATATAATGGTAATTTAGCGAACCTGATTATAAGTGCATTTTTTTTTACTTATGAATATATGTCCAAGTATTTCCATATTTCTTGCTACTTTACACTGGACTGTACTGTTCAGTGGATTAGATTAAAATCTTCTCCAACTTCATTTTTGTCTTTTGAATAATCTTTTTTTTTGTACAGAATATTAAGGTTTAGACTCTGTTATTATCCTTTCTCTTAAGATAGATTAACTGTTTTTTCCGTAATAATCTACCTTTTTATGTACTGAGTAAGTACGTAATTATTGTTATGTATCTTTTATTCTTAATTTAACCCAACCTAGAATGTCCTTGCACACTTCTTAGAAAATTCCCTTTCCATTGTTTTAATTTTTTTAATATTATTATATTTGTTAATTTGACTTCCACTAAGAATTAGTGGAAGCTGTCACTACTGTGTAAAATGTCAAGTTTCCTTATTTTGTACTGTAGTACAATGTTATATTTTTACATAAAACTGTATTTGCTGGTCTCAGATTACTATGTATCATTGATATTAGAACACAGTGCCGGGCCAGCTTGAGTGGCTACATCGTTGAAGTTTTCACTCTGTGTGTGTGTGTGTGTGTGTTTGTAGGTAGGAAAGTCCCTGTAGTAACTGTTGGGCAGTAATGTACCATATACTGAAGTTTCCTACAATTCATATGAAGCCATTGGAAATTATAATTCCATGCAGAGCAAAATATTTTTTAATTGTTTTCATTTTTGTTTTAGCCTCGTGAAGTAAATACATTCCTTGGTGATATCATCCGCCACATGACTCCAGAACGAGCATATGAACATCATTATCCACAACTGCAGGCTGTTGTAAACAAAGTGCTTACACATACACAAGATTTTGAGTCACTCTTTACCATGGTATGGTACAATGTGAAGCACACTGCATGTTCAACGCAATAGTTATGTGAATGCTATCGTAAAATAAAGACTCACATTTTGTATAAGAGTGTAGCACATATCCTGGCATAGTAATTATTATTACGTGTGTCTCTTGTCACAGGCCTTTTCTTCCTGGTACGTCTCTTGAACCAGCAGTGATCCCCACCGCTCAGGCTTCAAGCTTCACACTGCAGAACTTTCCGTATTATGTGTGATGTTCCAAGTATAGCTGTCTTTTGTAGTGAATCTATCGAATGTTTTCCTGGTATAGCTTCCAAATTTTTCTTTAAGCTTCTCGTTACTATTCCAGTGGCTCCAATTATTACTGGTACAATTGTACACTTCAGGTTCCACATTCGTTGTATCTCTATACATAAACTCTTGTATTTTAACCTCTTTTCCGCTTCCTTTTGCACAACGTTTTTGTCTGCTGGTATTGCCACATCTATCAGTGTGCATGTTTTCTCTTTTTTGTTTTTAATTATTATATCTGGCCTATTTGCTGTAACTTCTCTGTCTGTGTGTACTGCTTGATTCTATAACACTGTGACATCTCCCTCTTCACACACAGGGTTGGGCATGTGTGTATACCATTTGTCTGTGGTTTCAATGCCCAAGGCTTTACATATTGAGTAGTGTAAATGTAAACAGACTTTATCATGTCTCATTAAATATTCGTTCTTTGCCAAAATGGGGCATCCTGAGGTTAAGTGGTCAATAGTTTCTTCATGTTGTTTACACAACCGGCATTTACTCTCAATTTCTTCCTTCAAAATTTTATTCTTAAAATAGTTTGTACTAATTGCTTGGTCTTGAGCTGCCACTATTGCACTTTCTGTTTCTCCCTTGATGTCGCCAGATTTTAGCCAGTGATATGACTGTTCAATATCCACCAGCTTTGCATCTAAATTACGTGGCAATTGTCCATGCATCCTCTTCCCATGCCATCTTCCTTTTGTTTTTTCCACTATGCTGTCTTTCAACTTTCTTGTTTCTGTCTGTACTTCTGTCTTGAGGCATCTAGCTGTCTCTAACACTGCTGAGTCCGTGTTGTGTTGGTGTGTTCTTACAACCTGTATTAGTGAGTCTTCCTTCATTTCAACATATTCCACCATTTTTGCAATTTCTACTGCATAGGCTGCTTCTAATTGCATTAAACCCCTTCCTCCCTGTTTTCGGGGAACATACAAGCGATCTACATCTGCCTTTGGGTGATGCTGTCGATGAATGGTTAATAATTTCCTCGTTTTCCGGTCTAGTTTTCGCAGTTCTTCTAAGTGCCAGTTAACAATTCCAAAGCTGTATCTAAGTACTGGTACTGCCAGTGATCCAATTGCTTGAATTTTATTCTTTGCACTTAATTCTGTACCCAAAACTAATCTCAGTCTCCTCAAGTATTCCTTCTTAAACTTTTCTTTCTCATTCTTATGCTGTATGTCAAAATTCTCTTCTATTCCCAAATACTTATATGCTTTTCTCGGGTCCAGTTCTCTAATGTCGTTCTCAAACGTGCTTCCTATGTGCATTTTGCTTTGGACCCTACCTCTTTTCAAACATATTCTTGCACATTTTTCTAAACCAAAATTCATATTTATATCTGTACTAATTGTCTGTACAATTTTTATTTCGTTCTTCAAATCATTCTCATTTCTACCTACCAGTTTCAAGTCATCCATATACAATAAGTGACTAATTTTCCTCTCAGTTCCATGTACTTGATACCCACAGTCAGCTCTGTTCAGCTCGTTTGTTAATGGAATAAGTGCTATGCAAAAAAGTAATGGCGAAAGAGAGTCCCCTTGGAATATTCCTCTTCGTAATTACTACTACTACTACTACTACTACTACTACTACTACTACTACTACTACTACTACTATTCCTTCCCCTCCTTCTTTTCCTCCGACATTTCCAGTTTATATACAAGTTGCCTTGCAACCAAGCCTTTTCATCTAATTTGTCTTCCCAGAGCTTCTCTTCCTCATCATCTTCCTGTGTTCCTCCTTCATTTTGTGTGATACCTTTTCCTAACCTGTAGTTACTATGTTGAGCTTGATCTTCCTTCTGGGCATTTTTCCTATAACGTGTCCATACTGTCTTATTCTGATAATTGTTAAGTTATCTTCCAAGGCTTTTATCTTTAAATTCCCTCTTAACTCTTCTCACTCGTTATTCCGTCTTCTCTGATTTTCCCTTTTGCATTTCATTAAAAATCTCATATCCGCTGCAGTTAGGTTACTAATGTTATGGTAATAATTACTTCATTAAAAAGCCAAAAATTGCCACATATGACACAATAGTTTTTCCTTAATTATGAGATTACTAATTGGTGCTCATCAACAGTCTAGTATATGACTTCTGCTTGTGAGGTACTGTGTTCACATCTCAGCTGGGCGAACTGGAAGTCCTGCTTCAGATTTTGTTTTCTTCAACTCCGCAAGGCACATGCTGTAATCATGCTTTCGCTTAGACCGTGGGAATTTCAAATTCTTCCTGATCATTTGTACATCTCACTTAATGCTACATGAACTCGGGAGCTCATTAAATAAGCCTGTATAAACCAGTCTCTCAGCGAATTGAAACACTACTGCTAATGTTAACAAAATCTGGTTACTTGAGTTGCTGGAAATCCTTTATTGTTCCACATTCATAGAGCATTAAAATTTTTAGTTTTTTGATATCTTTGTTCTTTGTTTTTGAAGCTGAAAACACATATTTGAGGGCTAATTTGTAAACAGAGGTAGTCTGTGTTAAGCCTGCCTTCAAGGAAAATTGAACATTTATACTCTATATTGTGAATTAAAATTATGTTGGAATATAGACTATGAATTGTCTCTCAACAGTTAATGAGTAGGGAGATCTTGCACACTTAACAGTGCAGAGGGTACATTTTAGTCAAGAAAGAGCAGGCAAAAGGGGTTAATCTTTTTTGCCAGAATTAAATGCAAGGTGTAATCTGAAAGTGATGAGAATTTAAATGGTTATCATTGCTTTATGTGTTATCAGAAATGACATTAGGCAACTTTGGTCAGTGTGAAAGGGTCAGACTTTGATCTGAGTGACACTTTACGTGATGACTGAGTGCGCTGGCCCAAGTGGTAAAGCTTCTGACTTGTACTCAGGAAGTGCCCAGTTTCTATCATGGTGGACACACCAACTATCTTGTCTGACACTTTCAGTGCTCTTGCACACTGCTCCAAGCAAATTCCAGAATAATATCTTCAATTAGTCCGTGACTGCTGTTTACTACACACTTTTGAATTCATGACTCACTTTTTTTGGCGGCTTATTTTATGAGGCTGTTAGTAACTGAATATACACGGGGTTAACGATGTTAGGCAGATTGAAGTACACACAGCAGAGCCACTAGTGCCTGAGCCCAGTGCCTTTGAGGTTGAGATGGCTATTGGAAAACTAAAAAGCCACAAATCACCAGGTATTGATCAGATTCCAGCAGAATTGATTAAAGCAGGGGGTAGGATTATTCGGTCTGAAATCCATAAACTTATTATTTCTATTTGGAATAAGGAGGAATTGCCTGAGGAATGGAAGGAGTCGGTCATTGTGCCTATTTATAAGAAGGGTGATAAGACAGATTGCAATAACTATCGAGGCATATCACTTTTGTCGACTACGTACAAAATTCTATCCAACATCCTTTTGTCAAGGTTAACTCCATATGCAGAGGAAATTATTGGGGATCATCAGTGTGGATTTCGACGTAACAGGTCAACCACTGATCATATATTCAGCATTCGTCAAATACTTGAGAAAAAATGGGAATACAATGAGGCAGTGCATCAGCTATTTATAGACTTCAAGAAAGCCTATGATTCAGTTAGGAGGGAGGTCTTGTATAATATTCTCATTGAGTTCGGTATCCCCATGAAACTAGTAAGGTTAATAAAAATGTGCCTAAGTGAAACATATAGCAGAGTTCGGGTAGGCAAACATCTGTCTGACACGTTCCCTATTAAGAATGGCTTGAAACAAGGAGATGCTCTGTCGCCATTGCTTTACAACTTTGCTTTAGAATATGCCATTAGGAGGGTTCAGGCAAACCAGGAGGGCTTGAAATTGAATGGTACACATCAGCTTCTGGTTTATGCTGATGATGTTAATATATTGGGCGGAAGCGTACATAGCATAAAGAAAAATGCAGAAGATTTAATTATTGCTAGTAAGGAGATTGGTCTAGAAGTAAATGCTGAGAAAACTAAGTACATGGTCATGTCTCGAAATCAGAATGCAGGACACAATCGCAACATAAATATAGATAATAAATCCTTTGAAAGGGTGGAAGAATTCAAATATTTGGGAGCAACCCTAACGAATCGAAACTCCATTCATGAAGAAATTAAGAGCAGATTGAAGTCGGGGAATGCTTGCTATCATTCGGTGCAGAATCTTTTGTCTTCCAGGTTGCTATCCAAAAACACAAAGATTAGGGTATACAGAACTATAATTTTACCTGTTGTTCTGTATGGATGCGAAACTTGGTCCCTCACACTGAGGGAGGAACAAAGACTGAGGGTGTTCGAGAATAGGGTGCTGAGGAGGATATGTGGGCCTAAGAGGGACGAGGCGACAGGGGAGTGGAGAAGACTACATAACGAGGAACTTAATGACCTGTACTCATCACCAAATATTATTCGGGTAATCAAATCGAGAAGACTGAGATGGGCGGGGCATGTGGCACATATGGGGGAGGAGAGAGGTGCATACCGGATTTTGGTGGGGAGACCCGAGGGAAGGCAACCACTTGGGAGACCCAGGCGTAGATGGGAGGATAATATTAAGATGGATATTCGGGAAGTGGGATGGGAGGACATGAACTGGATTGAGCTGGCTCAGGATAGGGACAGGTGGCGGGCTCTTGTGAACGCGGTAATGAACCTTCGGGTTCCATAAAATGCGGGGAATTTCTTGACTAGCTGAGAAACTGTTAGCTTCTCAAGAAGGCCTCTGCTCCATGGAGTTAGTTAGTTAGTTAGTTAGTTAGTTAGTTAGTTAGTAACTCAAACAGTATTCCATCATATTTCTTCCTGTCATCCAGTCACTTCATGCTCTGTAGTCTGAATTAATGACCGTCAGTAAACTAACTATAAATAAATAACAAGGGACAAGTTTTTATATGTTATCCAGAAGCGGAGTTTACAATTTGGTTTTTTGTGATTTCAGGACAAATTTTTGCCTCTGTTAGACCTATTCCAAAAGGAAAGCATTAAGGTGGAAGTGTGTAAAAATATCATGGATGCTTTCACTCGAAGTAATGTTCAACAAGAACCAACCAATGACCCAGTTATTACCAATGCTCTTATGTTCATCTGCAGAGTTATGCATGACTCTGTCAAGTAAGTACAAGTTTTGCTTCTGTGTTAAAAATTTCATAATTCATTGACATGCTTTGATGGTTGTGGCACTTCTGCCATCCATTCAAATGACAGCTACTACTGTAGCTGTTGACATGTGAGTGATTGGAAGTTTAAGTAATTCAGTTACTGGGCAATGAATGCAGGACACTTTGATGGCAATTTTATTATAATTTTTGGGTACTATTGTGAGTAAATTGCAGTAATTTTAAGAAGGAATTCTAAAACGCCTTCAGAATATGGTGACATGTGTCTGTAATATGCTGTTGCTCTGAAATATCACTAGAATGTCATAGTTCTACAGAAGGTAGCAAGAACATCTTACCACTACAGGTCTCATATGAGAGATATGGATTGGCGAAGTGTTGTACCATATGAACAGTAACAATAACAGTAAAGTGGACAACAGGATGAACAACAAAAAGATGTTGTATCCTAGTAAAGCACTAATATAACCAAATCAAATGTCTTAAAATTTTGGGACATATAACTGTACCCCACACTTTGGTATGTTACAATTTTGCCAAGAGAAGTCTGCGTTACAAAATAAACCACATTCTCACATCAAGAACATCACAATTGCATCCATCATTATATTCTGTAACAATACAGTTAAATACTGTACTAAGTAGATGTTAAATTAGTTTAGAAAAGCATAAATGAAGTAGTCCCACTGAGACCCATATCCTGCATTTTTATTTTCATATGGCTCATCATTTTGTTCCAACTCTTACAGTGCACTGACTGTAGATGACGAGAAACGACAGATTGGGAATCTTATTTCTGGTTTCATCAAGAAGGTGGATTATGGTAGAGACTTTGAACAGCAGCTGAGTTTTTATGTGGAAGCAAGATCAGCTTTTCCAAACTTAGATTCTGTGCATGCACAATTAGTGCAGGTAAACAAGGAACTCTTGTTTTGTGTGTGTGTGTGTGTGAGGAAGGGGGGGTTAGATAGATACTAAATATACCTATATACTGTGTAGAAAGTATTCTTGTAAGTCAAACATTACAGACATGGTGAAGATGCATAACTATGATGTTCACAAACAGAATCTGCACTTAAATAATTAGTTCTTCACAAAAATAAAATCAAGCAACAATATTAATGCCCATGGATCTGTAAGAATACAATTATATGCAGTAGGAAGTTGGCTTTGTAAATTCTGCTCAGAACTTCTGGTTAGCATATTGATAATGTGGTGCTCTGGGAAGATGCTCATGAAACCTCAAGATTTTTTTTTTGAATCCACATGGAAAGCTAGACATAATACTCTGAAAGGTGATCATGTTCATGGTGGTACTATAGACCAAAACATATTTACCACCACTCAAAAAGTCATCCACATTTTATATTTAGGTTAATGCTTCATAATAGCTATGCTGCCTGTCCTAAACTATCTGATTTTACATTGTGGGAACATCTACTGTATTAGCTGTGTCTTTAAATTTTTCCTTTCAGGTTGCATACATAATTGCAACATGCATATAAATGTGTGTATAAAGTGTGACTGGAATATAATATATAACAGCGCAGTATGAAACATTATAAAATGAAAAAAAAAAAAAATTAATTCAAATAGTGTGTGGTTTGAGTATCTTAGATTTAATGTCATTTTTATAAATTAAGTAGCATTACCATAAAAATACTATTCTTGCAGAGTGTGAATCGTTTGTCTGTGGAGACACGGCGCATAGTAAAGGGTCATCATACCCGCAAAACAGCTGCCTTTGTACGAGCCTGTGCAGCATATTGCTATATTACAATTCCATCCATCACATCTGTATTAACTCGACTAGAGCTATATCTGTTGTCAGGAGAAGTAGCTTTGCTCAACCAGTGCTTGGGACAAGGTCAGTATGTATAAAATGAGTAATTAACTATTCCTCATTCAGTGGGACTTCACATTGTCGAAATACTTGAAGTATGTTGGACTTGTATTCAGGAAATTAGCCTCGTTTCTTTCCAAGGTTACCTTCTCATGTCTGTGCAAAGTAAATTTAAGGCAGGCTGCTAAATTCTTAGACATTCTTGATGAAGTAAAAAAAAAACCTTATATGGAGACTACATCTGCCTGTGATCTAGTATCAGTGGTTAAACCAGTTAGTTTTTTTTTTTAATTTGGTGTAAAACTTCATTACAGAAAGTTGTTGTCCAAGGGAGTTTCAGGAAAATCAGCTTGGTGAAGTCATAATTTACTTAAGGGCATAAATGGACTTATACCCATACTTCCCACATACAAGGTGTGGTAGAAAAGTAATGAGACTGGCAACGCTGTGCACGAACCGACAATGCTGCTGCCTTCCCCTTCACATGGCAGTTAGGCTAACCCCTGCCATAGACTCAGTACAAGTTTGAACTTGCTACAGTTGCTACGCGATTGTTGAGAGCGTCTGAAGTGAAGTTGTGTTTGTGAGGTGCGTTATGAAAATGGACTGTCAAAAGTTTGAGCAACGTTGTGCCATCAAATTTTGTGTAAAGCTTGGCGAATCCGCTACTGTGACTTATGAAAAGTTACAAAGGGCTTATGGAGAACATTGCCTATCCAGGGCACAAGTGTTCAGATGGCACAAGTCCTTTTTAGAAGGCCGAGAACAAGTGGAAGACGAACTTCGTGCGGGAAGACCTTCAACCTCAAAAACGGATGACAATGTGGAAAGAGTGAGGTCTCTTGTGAGGTCAGATCGTCGATTGACGTTGAGAATGATCAGTAGTGAGTTAAATTTGAACCGGTTTACCGTCCATCAAATTTTAACACAGGATTTGGGCATGAGAAAAGTGTGCGCCAAGATGGTTCCAAAGAACCTCACGACTGAGCAGAAGGCCAGTCGGAGGGATGTGTGTCTTGATCTTCTGGATCACCTTGAGAGGGAGCCAGAATTCTTCAGTCGCGTTATCACAGGTGATGAATCATGGATTTTGGAGTACGACCCCGAGACGAAACACCAAAGTCGGAAGTGGCACACTACAAACTCTCCCCGTCCCAAGAAAGCGAGAATGAGCAAATCCAAAATCAAATCGATGCTTATTTGTTTTTTTGACAGTCAGGGGATCGTCCACAAGGAATTTGTGCCACCAGGTCAAACTGTCAGTCAAACTTTTTATCGGGAAGTCCTTGAAAGACTCAGGAAAAGGGTGTCACGTGTGCGACCAGGCATTGCACACACGTGGATGCTGCACCACGACAACGCCCCATGTCACACGGCAGTCTCCATCAATGAATTTTTGGCAGAAAAAAGCATTCCTGTGGTTCCTCAGCCCCCCTATTCGCCAGATCTCAGTCCCTGTGACTTCTTTTTATTCCCCCGGCTCAAAAACCACTTGAAAGGGCGCCATTTTGGTACTTTGGATAATATCCAGAGCAGCGTAACTGACGAGCTGAAAGGAATTCCAGCAGAAGCCTTCCAGCACTGCTACGAACAATGGAAACAATGCCTCCTTCGCTGTGTAGCTGCCCAAGGGAACTACTTTGAAGGGGATAACCTTGATTTGTAAAAAGAATAAAATTCATGCTTAAAAGAAAATCAGTCTCATTACTTTTCTGCCACACCTTGTATCTTAACCAATCTGAATGAAATTCCATACAAGGAATTCCCATGAAATGCCATTGAGCAGTTGTGTTTCATGAAAATCGATGCAGTGAAAGCTATACTTTACTTAAGTGCATCAATGAAATTTTATGTTTTCTACATTTTGTGCCTGATTTGTGTAAAATTCAGGACAGATATCCACAAAAATTTAGTTAGTGTGGGTTTCATGAACGTTGATGCCATACTTTACTTAATGTACTTAACTGAATTTCTGTCCAGACTTTCCACATGTATTGTTCACCTTGGCTGCAACTTAGTGTCAGAGGTCTGTGCATAATGCTGCTGAGAATTTATGAGCTTTTTAGAAGTTGCTGCATGGAAGGCTGTACTTTTTTATGGGCATAAATGGGATTGTATTTACATGTGTACCATGAAACCATGTGACATTTTGAAAGTAAGAATGCCGTGGTAGTCTGTGTATCATGTCACAGTGTACACTATTCTCAGCCTTGGTCTTCTTAGTTTCTGAAAATTTAGATGTAACATGAATGCTTTCATAAGGGTACGTAGCGTAATCAGTAAAGTGACATGATATGGACGGCATGGACAGCAATGAGTCTTTTATATAGGCCTTGCCATTTTTCTTTTCAAGTCCTATTTCAGTCCAGTTCATTGTTACTGTTTCCATGGTTATTCAAGGTATCATAACTGAAATTTTGCAGTAATAATCACATAGCATTCATTCATACTCAAAACGCAATTGAATCATATACTTTTGTTTTCAGAAAAAACAGAAATCTGTAACTTATTTCTGATATACCAGTGGAACAATTTAATTCAATTTAATTTAATTTAATTTAATTTAATTTTAATTTCATTCTTATTCATTTGTTGTTTAAAAATATTCAGTGATTCATATTTAATTGTTAATTTAACAGTGGGTGAAGTTTAGCAACAGTTGGTACACAAATTATATGCCACACATTTATTATTGTTTACTTCCAGCGGATGCATGTTTCAAGGCTGCTTTAAGCTTGGTACCAGAAATGCCTCGGACTATAGAAGTGGATGGCAAACCGCGCAGCTCAGAGCCATATTTGATTTCATACTTGTGCCACTTCCTGTCCACACTTTTGGTTGTACCGGTCAGTCATTCTACTGTATAATAATTAGTAATTCCAGTCTCTTAATGCAGTTTATAAATATAGAACGTTAATAATAACATTTTATGTTTTGTTTGCTTAAGGCGCATGCAAGAGACATAATGCCATGTTTATCCAAGTACGTGAACCCTGCATATAAGGCTACAACCCTTCATGATCTTCATAAAATTTTAGCTGTTAACCTCTTAATACAAGTGCCAGAAATTAAGAGTTGGGTCAGATTAAGATATTAAGCACCACTTTCAGAAATGCAGTAAGTGTAGTAAGCAGTAACCAATGATTTCCACCCTCAATTACTCATGATAAATAGTGTTAAGTTACTTGCTAATGTGTTTTTAGGACTCACCAGAACAAGGTGTCCTGTATCTGACACGAGGACTACTGAATGTGCTTCAACATTATGCATGGGAACCAAATAGTAATGCCCGATGTGTGGTGTACTTGCATGTACTTGATATGTTGTCAGCAGCTGCACAAGAAAGATATCCTTATCACATTGAGAAAGGTAATATAGTCTCTGCTAATCATGTGTTTGATTGCATTTAAGAAGCCTTTGTATATTTCCCTCAGAGTCTAATTTTTTCCATTTCTCAAGGCATTTTCTGTAGCCCTATTTTAAAACAAGCCATGACCAACCCTTTAGCTGTGCTTATTAGATGACACTCAAATTGAAGTACTCAAGATGGGCCATTTTGATGGTTGCTACATGTCCAAACACTAACATTTGTTAAGAGTGGTCAGATGTATATGGGTTGAAATAACTGTGCATATGGATACTGTATGTTAGCTGTCAGACTAAAGAAGCAGTTGAGGGGACATTTTGTTCTCTATGGATTGTCTAAGTCTTGGGAAAAAGGCTGGCACTTTTTCACAATTAAAACAAAAAGTAATATAATTTCCAACGTCACAGCCAATTTAAATCCCTGGCTTCTGGGGGTTAAAGATATTTTCCATGGTGAATAGGATTGTCTTGGGGTAGATATAAACAACAACAATAACAATAATAATAATCAAATTATGGTGTACCAGCATGAATTTGAGATCTTACTTCTTGCTTCTGCAGTATGTTTTACTTCTTTTTTACAGTGGATTCCAATGACACACTCTATGGCTCCGACCCAAAGTTCATTTCTGAGATCAACAAGATGTGTTCTGTTTTGTTGGAAGAAATTCTTGCCCACCTCAAATACTTGAATACAAGTGAGCAGTTTCAGAAACAGGTAAAGGAAGTCTGTAATAAGCAGTCTAGATCATTAAAAAAATAATTTGCAAGAGGCTGTATTTACTTGACTGAGCTCTAACCCTTTATGTAGGGCTACTTCCATAAAATCCATGGTGTTTGGTCAGCAAGCCTGGGACCATCTCACGTGATAGTCAAGAGTGTGAAGTCATGTGCTTCTCCTCATATAGCAGCTGTAGTCATGTGACTGATGTAGCAGCATATGGTCAGGTTACACTATATGAATCTCAAGAGCTGCTGTTGCTTGCACTGTCACTACAGTGCGAATTACTGTTACTTATTTGGTCATGAGTAGCACACATTCTTCTGGACTGTTGGTTACAGTGTGCTGAAGATTATGCAAAATGACAGGGACTTTAAGGAAGTAATCCACCTTTACCATCTGCAGCACTTCAGGAAAGTAGAGAAAAGTCTTCTTTGTTTTGACACTGTGAAGGCTTGTAGGTTCACATGGGCATTTCAGAGGTGGACATCTACCTGGATGAAGTTACTTCAACTACAAAGATCGAAATGGCAGGTTCCTTCAAAATGTCGGTATCATCCTGCTAGCCTAAAAGGCATTAAAACTATCTGTACAGTACCTGCTGTGAAAGTGCAAACAGTTATATGTCATATAATTCTTTGTTTAAATGATGGTCATCTTTTTGGATTTTACATCATGTAGTGATCAATCTGCAGATGTCTCAGAGGAATATACTGCCTGCACCTTCAGGCTGACCAAATTGGTTCAGGTAGGGATAGGTCACCCTGACGATGGAGGCAGTATGTTCCTCTGCAATGTCAGAACATTTGATCACTATGCAGTGTAATAACCCACAAGGTGAGCATAATCTGAAAAATGATTACTGTGAATACCTGAAGACTTGTAATTATTTTTTAAACCACTGTGTGGGAATGTCAGGAAGACACATAATGGTGGTCCATGCCAATCCCATTGGCTCTGTTGTCTAAGGTGTAGGTCTGTGGCTGCTTGAATACTGGGATTGTAGATTCGAATTCTGCTGAGGGCATGGATGTTTGTCTCTTGTGTTGTGACAAGCTGGTCATTCATTCAGAGGAGTCCTACCAGGTGTGTGTGTCTAATAGTGTGTGACCTAGAAACCTCAACAATGAGGCAGCCTAGGCCTAATTTGGGCTGTTGCATCACAGAAAAAAAACTGTGGTCCATAATGGACAATAACATGTCTTACCTGAAACAATTTTCAGTTATTCCTGGAGTTTTATTAGCACTTCTTCACAATAACTTTTTAGTCCATCGTGTAGGAATGTCAGCTGAGATTTGTGACAGAAAATGGTGGTCCATAACTGGCAATAACATCTCACCTGAAACAATTTTCAGTTATTCCTGGCGTTTTATTTGCATGTCTTCACAAATGTACAATTTAGCCAGCTTGTGGCAGTCATTTATTATAAGTGTATATTTTCTTTGTTTTTATCCTTTAATTTCCAAGAAAATGGTTTATTAAAGGAGCCCCAGTACAGACTTAAATACCACTCCATGCCCAGCAGCAGGACATATAAATGCTTACACAGTGGGTTAACTTTGTTTAACCCTTTGACCATAGAAAACATTTCATAGGGGGCCCTACTGTGCAGATGGATTACATTTAAATATTTTCCAACAAAGGTGTAGTACTTACAAAAATGACTCTAAATATGAAGAAATGCAAAATTTAAAAGCAAAAAATTAACAATGTGATCAGCAAAGTATGCAGATTTAGATTACAAATATTTCATGGGTGAGTTTTATACAGTTTTTCTATAAATGCAATACTTTACTAAAACTGCTAAATTTAGTATGGAATTTAAAAGCAGAAACTTTAAGTGTATTCAGCAAAGAGTAAAGAATTTGATTATAAATGCAGCACTTTAATTTCATTACTGTGTTGTGTGCTACACAAGAAGTGCACTAGCAATCTGCTTCGTCATACTTGGGTTAATGTAATTTCAAACATTGTGGCAGTGTGCGCTTGCATTTATGCAATGTGCACTAGCCGTCTCTTTGTATGAGAGACAGACACTGTAACTTTGAACTTACGGAAATGCACTTTCTTATTTACACATGGTGTTCCAGCAGCTTGTTAATGTGCAACTCACATTAGTTCAGTCTTTGGGGCAGTATGCTCTTGTATCTATGTCAGATACACTAGCAGCCTATTCATGTGGAACTTTCATTCAGAGTTAGTAGCACTGTGGCTGTTGCATATATGCATGTTCAAGAAAAATATCACGCTTATTTATGCAACAAAGACATTCAGTGCTAACAAAAAGCAAACTACAAAGGAGTAACAAATTTAAAGTGTGAGTGTATTAAGATATGTTTGCTGACCTTAGATTTGTGTGATAAACTTCAAGCACAGCCCAACATAACACTTCAAGCATCAAACTCTATCTTCCTGCCTTCCTTCCATGTTTTGTGAATATGTGCACCTCCTCTGCAGAGTAGGGTTTTCCCACTGTCATCACTAATGTCATTTTTGTTGCTGTCACTAATTGGACACACACACACACACCTAATTCATTCCACTATGTCCAATACCTTCTCTTCACTCAAAAGTTTGCTTGTGGGTGCCATACTTACACACAAAACAAATTCTCTGAACACAAAGGCCCATATATAGCGTAGAATATATAGTAACCAATAAATGCAATAAATATTTCAATACCTATAAAAGTAAACATACCCAACACGATGTGAATTATTTTATAAATTAACTTGGAGTGACAGAACAACACATACATATATACAGCACATTATAAGCTGTCACTCCAATGGGAAAAGTGAAACATTCTTACAGGCATAATTACATGGGTTACTGCGAAGAACAGAAGTCCAGTCATATACCCAACTGGACCTCTGTGTTTTGTTTACAAGCAGGCATCATTCCCTCCTATAAGAAGTTTACACTCTGGAAAGATAATGAACACAGCAGATATAGGAATGGGTACCTTTCTTTGAACATGGCCACTCAATATGTACCAAGAAAATTAACACGTAATACTTAAAATGAACATACAGATGTACCAACCATGCTGTACCAACTAAGGTGTGCCATTACATACTGTGTATCAGTACAGACATGTGGCCATGGACAGACTCGATTATATGCTGCACAGGTCAGTAAGATTTACAGACTCTGGCAGCATATGACAGTGAGTATGGTTTTCTGAGGTCATCATGAAAAGGGTTTATGATAAAGAGATTATGCAGTGTCACTAGGTATTAGCTGTGAATTAAAAGATATTCGGAGAAACTGCAGAAAACTACATAATGACCCCACTGTCTAGTATCTGTGCATTCCCTGATCGCAGACATTTTGCTTCATCCCAGTTGCATAACTCTGAAATTGAAGTTATATAGCTGTGCTATAACAATCAAATGACACTGCATTCCAAAACACCAGTTATTCATATCCATTTTTCATTTTCATGACACAGACCACAGTCACAATTTCTTGCATGTTTCCTGTCATGGTCTTTTTCCATTCCTCTCTTCCTTATTCCACACTGTATGTCTGGTATCTAAACAATGCTTCTTTGCTTCCTACGGTCCCCATCTCCCCAACCCACAGGTATGTTATCCGTCCTTGTACTCAATATAATGAACCTAACATATATGCACAAGACACAGCAGGGCGGATATAAATTAGAAAAGAGACCTGTCCATCCTAACATAATAAAACTTATTAAATTTCAATTCAAATCTGATGTACTTGGAAAAGAACTTACAGCACTGCCTCCTAGTTCTTTACATGGAATGGGAAAAGGGACTTTTTTGTATGAGAGTACAGAACTGTCGAACACGACAGTACCATTAGGTTGGGTTAGTCCAGATTAACTGATTACTCACTTAGCTTCATTGTCAGTGAGTTGGAAGATCATAACCAAATGGCACAGAAAGTCCCAAGAGGAATGATTACGTCATGTTTGCTCTGTGATAGTTTTAGTGCTATGACTGTAATTAAACTGTTCAATAAAATGTCTTGAATTAATGTGAATTACATGTATTGTTAATGCCAGGATGGTTTTATGTTGTAGGCTTCCCTAGCCTTGGACCTCTTTGTGCGAGTAGTGGTCCGAGGTGATCTTAAAGAACCTTCCTTGACAACGTTAGCTATTAACTTGTGGAATTTGGCCCACAGACATGGTCATATAAGCCAGAAGATTTCAGTGAGTATTTCCATACTGTCTTTTTAACCCTTTAAAGATGAAGTGTATCTGTTTTATGTAAGGACTCAGTGAGTACCATGCTGTAAACACTGTCCACTTCGGTTATAAAAACCAGTCTCTTAATGTTTTATAAGGCAAAAGTTGCTGTTCGTTTTGAGATCCGTACAAAACACATAAACGCAATGTGGGCACCACGTAGAATTTTTTAATGTTAAACCTGGTGGTATGTAAATTTACCACTAGGCTTTACAAGGTTAAGCAACTTGTGCTGCACTTCTCAGTATGCGCTAGGAACGTATAAACAGTATGATTTCAAACGATACAATCTCATTATTTGTTTCAAGTACAGCTTTTAAAAACATGAATTCATAGAGTTCCCCCCTTTGCCACCAAAGTACACCACATACAACTTCATGGAAATTTATTAAGAAATAAAATGTTTTAATAGGGTATTCATAACAGTGCAGTCACCACAAATTCTGCTGGGATATGATGCCTTGTAGTTTGAGTAATTTCAGACAGGTACAAATGTTTTTGAAGAACCTGTTGCCTTCATCTTCTACCCTGAGTATATACTCTGAAACACTGGTACCTATGTACCGAACTGCATGGCATCATATTGCAAAAGGCTGCAATCCTAATTCTTGTCTACCATGACAACCTTGAATGTCACAAAACCTCCTCTTCTATTACACTGGCCCTTCATTCCACACATTTGGAATTAACGTTGTGAGCTGAAATAAGAAGTCCCTGCACACGTAGTTTGTTTATTTCTAAAGCTGATTATGAAAGCAAATTTTTATTTATTGAAGTCAGGAAACCTATGAGGATTTAAAGTGAAATACAGGTATGTAATCCAAAAATTCACTCATTTATTATATTTTTAGACATCATTCCAATTTGTTTCCTCTCTTTTTCTTTTGTGTCTCGAGAAGGCCCGAACTCTGGAATACCTTAAGAAGAAAAGCATGCAACCAGGGAGAAATCCATATGCAGATCTGGTGAACAAACTTCACACGCAGACTTTGTGACCAATTCCAATATAACAGGATGTAGAAGATACTGGAAATATAATGTAATTTTGTTATACAACTAAGAACAAAGAATATCATTTGAGACTTGTCAGATTAGCAGGTATGCTATTTTCATTTACTGTACTTGTTACATATAAAGTTTCTGTATTTACACTGACAGCATATAATACATGACTATTCTATAAACCAAGAAAGCATGCATATACTTTCATTTCACTGCCTAGTGGTAAGGACTGGCAAGAAACATAGGGGCAAGAAGGGATGTATCACTGATTTTCACTGGCACCTGTCTGAGAGGAATTACAATCTTTCAACGCAGCCACAGTCCATGCACTGAGCCATGTTCTCACATGTAAGGTGATGCACGCCCTCAACAGACTGGTTTTTCTTCACTGGTCTGTTCTGGCAGAAGGTCACCCTGCTGGGTAATTGCTTCCCTTAGAGGTTACTATGTCACTAGAAAGATATTTAAGTTGCAAGGGCTCACATACGGGGAACTTATGGGTACTTCAGGATTTCTTACTGCCCCCATACCCAGAACTCTTAGATATGGGAAACCATCTGGCCATGCTGCTTCTTATAGCGCAACATAATGTGGCCTTGCCATCTCACAATGCCCTTCAGGATGTGGCCTTATCCCAGCCTCAATTACCAACTGTCACTGTGTACCACATATAACATGCAAGAATGAACAACCTGCATACACGGGGTTGAGGAGAGTGAGTCATCCTGTATGGTGCTTATCCTTTGCCCTTCCTGACAAACACAAATGCTGACACCAACATTGTGACCAACCGATATGGCACAGTTTCAGCATGTTTCATGCAGACATCACCAACAGTCTGTTCATTACATCACATTCTCATGTAATCTGAGTTTTTCATCAGGCTTTAAAAAGCGTGATTGACAGCACAGAAATAAAGTGCGAGTTCATTATGGACATTTTGATAGAAACTGTGAACCTGGCGCCTATGATGATGGCCCATCTCTGCAACCAACAATCACAAAATCAAAGTCCCCAGTGGGTTTTCTTTTTTACTGTAATGAGGAAGTACAGCTGGCAGCATCCCTTCCAAGGGCATTACAAATCCCATCTGTTCTGATAGCAAAGGAAAACTTAATAGGCTTTTCTCAGTCACTTTCAAGAACGTTTTATGTGAAGGTTGTCATGATGTGATGAACTTTCAAATTTTACGTTATGCAGATTATCGAATGCTGCCATTCATGGTGTTGCTTAACATGCTCCCAACAATAGATTATCTTGAATTTACTCTGAAAATTTCCCATGGTGCATCTTTACAACCTCTCAGCAGTTCTTCAGCAGCTACTCATTAGCACTAAGGCATGCCCAGCCCAGTTCACACCTTGCTTCAGACCATTCTGAACAGGAAGTACATAAGCGAAATGTTTGCCATGTATTACAGGCTTCAATTAAACACATTTTAATTATCCTAACTAGTTTCATGAGTTTCAAATTCAGACAGAACAATGTGCAACACAGTACTTTTCAAACTGAACTGCATGCTTTCAAAGCCTATAAATAGCTGATATGTACATTATTGTAATACTGTATGCCCATTTTTTCTCCAGTAGTGCATGAACATCACATATCTGATGAGCAGTTTATTAATTACATGGAAATCTACAGCAGCCCTCAATCATTTCATCTATATATGGAATACTGTGAAAACAGCATCTCGTAACATATCATTAAATGTTACAATTGAGAAGAAAATCAGTATTAGAAATCTTACAGCCACAGAGCAAGTAAGCCTGAAGACAGTTAAAAGTACCAGTAAAGGTGACCAATGTACAAACAAATTAAAAAAGCAACAAACACTCTTGATACTGAGAACTTCATTCTGTCTTCAGTGTATACATGGCAAATGGGTAGCTGATGGTACACATCAGACCTCCACATAGTCACCACTGACATTTATGCAAGTGTCCCACTGTTGCATGTAAGTTTGTATCGCACCCTAAAAGAAATCGGTGTCACATGTCTGTAGCCAGGTGACAACTTCATGCTGCCATCAGCTGCAAATCACTTGCCAGCCAGGTGCTTCTTATGGGATCCAAAAGATGAGAATCACTAGGCATGCGATCAGTACTGTAGGGAGGTTGGTCCATTACCTCCAAGCCATAGTGCCATAACCAGTCACAAGTTCAACTGTCAGTATAGGGCCAAACAATTTCCATCTTTTTAGACCCCTGGCTGGCAAGCAATTTGAAACAGATGCTGATGTGAAGCCCGCTATCAACTCCTGGCTACAAATACTTACACCCATGTCTTCCACACTAGGATACAAGCCTTGGTGACACGGTTGGACAAATGTTTAAATGTCAATGGCAACAACATCCATGTCTGATGTGTACCATCTGCTATCCATGTGCCTGTATACATCATTCAGAATAAAGTTCTCACCACCAGCATGTCTACCACCTTATTTCTTATTATTAATATTTGACATTATCACTTGAGAGACACTGATGCTTCCTAGAGGCATGGTTCAATGAGTGCAGTAAGACTGTGACTGCTGCATCCAGCTGGTGAAGTGATTCAGCTATCACAGCTGAATGTGACCATTCTTAGAATGATCTCACATGAGGGACATTCCAAAAGTAAGGTACAAACTGCCACTCTTGATATTACATGTAATACAATAAATAAATATTATTAACAAACACGTACATAGACATGCACACTACTTCTGAACATACTGTCTCTACTGTGGCATTTGTTCCAGTGGAAACTAGTGCATCAAAACCTTTGGCAAAGAAATGTACATCAAATGCATGGAGTCAGTTGATTATTCCCACAGCAAAAGACTTCATGACAGGCCCAAAAGCTCAGGTCTGAAGGTACCAACTCTGGACTGTGTGGTAAATGCTGCAACACTTCACACCCATACTCCTCAAACCACTGGTCACCTAGGCTGCATGGATGCCATATTGTTATGGAGGATGATGATGACATCAAAACAGAACGGTCCCAGCTTCTTTCTTTGAACAGTCTCTCTTAGTCTGGCCAGCATGTTGTAGCAGCATTCACTGTCTCATCTCTGGAGAGGAAGCTGGGCCTCTCAGTAAGCCTTTTGCTGCAAGAGTAATCCACTGACTCCATGCACTTGATGAAGATTTCTTCACTGAGCTTTGATGCAGTAGTTTTGTACATGGACAAATGCCTCCACAGAGGTGGTGATTATGTTGAGAAGTAGTATGCATGTCTATGTATGTGTTAATAAAATTTGTCCATAGTATTACATGCAGTGTCAGACTGACAGTTTGCACCATGCTTTCAGAACATCCCTCATACATTCTGAATAAGGTCGCTGTGAGGGATTAAGAGACAAACAACAACAGCAGCAGCAGCAGCAGCAGCAATACTAATACTAATAATAATAATAATAATAATTCAGTTACTGTGTATTAGCATGCTGAGTCAATGGCTAAGTGGCCCATAAAAGAAACAGCACAACATACGAGTACAGACACAAATAACAAAGGACAACTAACAGGACACAAATTAAACACGAAACAAACGCAAAATACTTAAATAATTAATTAGGACAGCTGATGCCATAAACCTAAAAATGACATCAAACCTCACATAGTGTGATACATTGCCTTCTGAAGATATAAAAAATTACTACAAATGGTATTTGCTGCATTGGCAGACCTGGCAAAGTGACAATTCATTAAGGATGAACTCACATGAAACAAAGGAAGATGGATAGGAACTACAACCCAAAAAATATTAATAACAAAAATTTTGTCAACTTGGTGTCTCCCTCTTGCAGAGTGCATAAATTAAGAAGCTGAAGAGCATTAGCACTATATATCCATTATGGTGTGGGGAAAAGTATCGTTTATAGTAAAGAGCTACGAACTTCAGCTGAATGTGTTTTTAAGTTTCTTGGCATCAGTAGAGGTAGCTGAATTCCACATTACAGATGCCCTAGTCTTTAGTGGTGGTGGTGATAGAAATAGAGGAGGGGCAGGGAAGAAAATAAAAAATTACAGGGGGAGGGAAGCAAAGGCCACCACCTTGATTGCTATTGCATAATTTCTGGTTCTGCAGGTCTATTACTATTATTATAAATTTACTTTACTTTATTTAAATACAAACACACAGGGTCCACCTACATGACGAATATAATCTCCAAGTTTTGCACGGTTGCCATTTGTAGCAGGTAAAGTAAACAAACAAATAATGCTTCACACATAATGTGTAGGTACCTAAAGGATCCAATTCCGTGCCAAATTACACATGGCTTAGCTCCACCAGTTCAATGGCTGTTGCTATCAAAATGAACACTCAGAAAAAAGTTTGTACATCTGCAGTGTTATTCTACATTTAAAATACCTTAAAAAGCTGCATACTTTTCAAAGATTACCACACACTATTTTATGACCACAAAGTAAGTGTAGTAGCGTTGCTCCTGCCTCATACGTTCCTGTCTGTAAGAAATTAAAACATGATGTTGCAGTGGCCTCCTATGGCATAGTATCCAAACTAAGTTCCATGAAAGCTGGTCACCTGGTTAAGGAAAATAGGCTAAAAATACTACTACATGAGCATTCACTTCTCTCATGTAACATACCACTAAAACATTTATTTGATGACACACACTACAGCTTCATTTCCTCATCACAAGCAAACAAAGACCACACATTATGGGGAAAAAACCAGATCACATGAATGCAACCTGTTGTTGCTGCATCAGACATAGGTGACTGATGCCATGAGCAGTGGGTGCATGCAGAACAGATCAGTGACCAAGTAATGCACCCAGGCAAACTGAAATGCTAGTGTAGCAGCCACTGCATCTGACACATGCAGCATTTGCACAGCTTTACTGCACTAGCAAAACCATACCTTAAAAGGGTTATTAATGTGTTCCAACACAGCATTGCTGGCCCCAGTTATCTCCATTTATTCTTTTGGATTTTACTCCACGTAACACATATAAAAATCTATTTGAACTATATCCTTACATAGGTCACGTATTTTACAGACATAACAAATAATACCGTAGATCCAAGTCTTCTGTGATGTTACGTTGTTGCTGACTGGTAACTATTTACCAGTCAATGTTGCATAACATCCCAGAAGACTTGAATCTTCAGAAACACCACTGTGAGAACCTCAAATTTTGCAAATAGTACCAGACTTTACTCTTTGCATGTTCTAATTTCGTACAATAATAAAATAATTAAAAATTCATTTCCAAATTTAACAAGAAAATTTATCAGTGATAACATTTGATGGTATATCCAGAAGGGAAAAAATGGGGGGGGGGGGTCCAAACACCACACAAATGTTACATAAATAGAATGACCAAAGCACTAATAAAGATGACTTATTAAAATGGCACGACAAATAAAGAAAGAGACAAGATTCATAATGACTGCAATGATTTTGTAGTAGTGGTTTTATCATGTTGCACAACAGACATTAAATACAGCATACACAATAACTAGCTCACAGTACGTTTTGTTAAACCCTAACATTTTCAACAGAAGATGCACAAAACTGCTTCAGTCACATATTTATCGTGGAAGTCCAATTCAATTAAGTCTTCTCAGTCTTTAAACCTTGGACAAATATGTCTTTTGTTTCATTTTGTAATATCTATCCAAATGAGCTTTACTTTCAGAATTATTCCTGGGGAGCCATAGCACGAGCTTGAGCACGGACCCTCTTCTCATATTCCAGGCGGTTTTGACTGAAAAATAAAAAAATTATGTGCATAAATTTAGCACGTAATTAATGAGCAAATAAAAGCAGTGGCAGAATATGGAAGGCTTCCAATGATCTCAAAATAAACCTGAGGTACCACAGCATCTCTACCAACATGCCAGGATGTTCAAAGGATACACAAGTGCACGCGCACGCACACAAGGTCTAAACCAAATATTTACAGAATGGATTTTTTTGGGTATATGCATTCACCAAAAAGTGAACCTCAAGTCTAAAACTACATAACTTTATCAGGTTTTTAAATTCATATAAATTCATAAGAACCTGCTGAAAGCAACCTGTGATCCTGTTTTCATGACATGACCATCTTTGGCTGTTTAACAGTCAAAGTAGTGGCAGAAGTTAAGTTCAGTGATGGACATGAATAACTTGGTGCTGCAGCCAATAAGGATGCAAACAGAATGAAAGAAATGATTCAATTTGATGAACAAATGCATTACAAAGTGATATGTCAGAGGCGGTGGTGCAATAAACTTTATCTGACAAGCAAGGTTTTTGAAAGTCTGGTTCCAAATATGCTGAATGATGATCAAAAGGAGAGCAAAAATACTCTAATTGTCTTCATAGAGTCCAAATGAAGAAAATGTCATCAAATGGACTTAAGCGTTAACATAACTTGGACTTTCTAGAATGATCCAGACTAAATGCCACAGCTGCCAATGAAAAATCTTTATGCTTTAGGTGGGGACAGTATGGTCCTCTGCAACACTGAACCCACCTGCCACACTACAAGGTGTCACAACCCAGAAGACCTCAATATCAACCTCCACCACTGTGAAAAGTCCATACCTCTGATATTTCAGTCTTTCTTAAACTGCTGGCTAGTTGTGGGATTGAAACAAGGACCTTCTAAACGCTGTGCTAATGGCACTTTGGCACAGATATAAATCATGTGTGAATATCAGTCTTCTGAATGTGAAGTGTAAGCTGTAGACATATCATATCATCCTCCACAATTTATAACACAATGCTGTGTTAGTACCTTTATATTATCATTTCTAGTGTGACAAAGTTAACCACCAATGTGTATGAATGTCTTTGAGAGGACTTAAAATTGATCTACTATATTTAACCACCATGTGCTACACAAGCAGATCTGCTTGTGATTATGTCAAATTAGTGTCCCCAGGGCATAACATGTGCATGTGTTCTTATATCTTACAGTCCCATAATAACCTCCATATATACTGAAGTACTGCACTCATCATCATCATGACGCACAATGATAACATGGCTAGATTTTCTGTGGTTTTCTTCAGTCCTTTCTGGCAAATGCCAGAATATGTGCTGCAAATAGGCAATGACCACTTACAACGAACCAGACATAGAGAATGTTCTGACAGTAAGTACGAACTGCAGCTGCAACACTGCATGTAATAATATGAACAAATTTTACTGACACACATACTACACAGATACACACTCTGGAGAGGAAGCTGGGCCTCTCACTAAGCCTTTTGCTGCAACAGTAATCAACTGACTCCATGCACTTGATGAAGATTTCTTCACTGAGCTTTGATGCAGTAGTTTCCTGCATGGACAAGTCCCTCAACAGAGGTGGTGATTATGTTGAGTAGTAATATGCAGGTCTATGTACATGTGTGTTAATAAGATGTGTTCATAGCAGTACATCCAGTATTGCAGTGGCAGTTGGTACCTCAAGTTCAGAACATCAATCCTATGATGGTGGGACTTTTTCATTAAGATCAATAGTTAAGTTGAGGAGATATGCCAGATGTCATCAAAATGAGCAGCACATTTAGAAATCAGCACAGATGGAAATGCATGATGTTAACAGTGTTAACAAAAGCATACACAATTACCTAGCTGCACACAACAAAAATAAACTCTGTCACGTCTAACATGAAAAGAATATCCCTGCTGTAATCTGGCAGCAAAAACTACAAAGGCAGAAGTACCTTAATCTTAAAATGTTACCACAGACTGAATCCTGCGTAACTGTCCTCTCCCACTACAATAAATGTAAATGTGGAGGTAACTAGGATTTACGTTTACATTAACAGGTCATGAGCAATACCTTTATGTGCATAAAGGTCCATAACATATAATGTGATAGGCATTTCGAAGGATATACCTTCAAAATCCATACAAGTGACACTCAATTTATCCATCACCTGCTTTGAATCAGTCATGACATAAGACGATACTTTCGGTAGTAAGGGTCTCCCTGTCCATGCCATGAAGGGACATATGGTGAGTTGCCTCAGCAATAGATGGAGGTTAGCGAGCATCATCATGCCCTCATTGCTTTACTCCCTGGCAAAGAACCCCAGTACCCATTCAACAGAATGCTGGGTGGGTCTCAGAGCCAGTATGGATTTGAAGAAATGGAAAATCTCTTGCCCCTGCCAGGACTTAAATGCTGGATCATTCAGCCCATAGCCTAGTCACTATACTGACTATGGTAGTATGGCTAACAGTTGCAACTGACAGAAAAATAAGACTGACACTACTCAGTATTATAGAACAAAGTCATTGACATGTGTTGGCACGTGACCTTAATCTAATAAATGACACAATACATAACATTTTTGTTGACATAATGTTTCCTGAAAATGTTCATGTAAAAGGAAGATCATCAAGAATCAAAAGACAACTTGTGTTACTAGTTCCAATTACAGGAGTGGTGATAGTGCGGCGTTAAAGCCAGGTCTCAACAGGACGCAAAACAATAGGGAGAACAGATCATATCTTCTTACACACATCCCCGTTCAGTACATACCCACAAACACTCTTACTCACCAATAAATGGTGTAGGCCTCTGCTTGGGCAGGATCCTTAATATTAGGCTCATTCAGAAGATCTTGAATTCCAAGAAGAATCTGCTTGATAGTAATGGCTGGGCGCCAGTCCTTCTCCTCGTCCAACAAAGACAGGCATACTGTACCTGTAGTCATTGTAACAAAAGATTCTTTTGCTAGACTGTAATACCTAACTTTCTGCCTCAGTTTGCTCTTTCTGGCTGGTGAGCATCACAGTCATTAAACTAATGACTCCTAAATGAATCAAATAAATGCAAACTGCTTTATAATGTTTTTCTACTGATTACTGGTTTCACCGACTCATCACCAGGTTCACTTTCTGCAGATCAATGATGTTACAAGAGTACTTTGGTTTCCTGTCATTTAAAATTGTTTCACACTTTATAAATTTGAAAGTATAAATTTAATTAATATCACTAATGATTGTTAACAGTTACTTTGTCCCGATAAACACTCCTACCAGATCACTACCACTATTGACGTACACTCAAACTCAGAGCGAAGTCTGTCATTTGCCACATGCCCAAGAACCAAAATGAACACTGAATTCAGATTCTCACAAGATAAAATCGAAGAAGTCTGCACAAAAATGTGCCTGCTTGAAACTGATGATGCATCCTGGTTGTGGAAAAAATGGCCCTTCTGTCATCAGCCTATAGTGCCATTAATTTACGTGAAACTGAAGTAGTCACTTCCTGCTGGGTTGCTCAGGCTATATACCAAGTTCACATGCCCACTTGTTCCCACACTGCTACCTGAGAGGCTGCAAAGTCTCTGACTCTTATGTCCATGAATGTGTCAAAATCACTGAAGAAAGTATGACTAAGTATGCTGAGAGGTCAAATTATATGTAATAATATTCTACTGAAGTGCAGATCAATTTCAATAAAGAATTACATTTTTGGCTTACCCTTTTATGAAATTTTCCTGCTTAATAAACCATATCCGCCAAATTTTAACAAAGTAACATCTTGAGAGGGTTCCCCTGTAATTTGTCATTTTGTGCATGATGAGCAAGTATATACACACAAGATGACGTGCCAGTGTCCAGATCAGCAATAACGTCCACATCATCTTCAATGTCAAATGTTTTCTCATTTTCAAACAGCCCTAGAGTGAGTTACTTACTGTTTTATGCTACATAGGTGCACGTAACAGAATGAAATGGTTTGTCAACAGCCCTACCATTTCACAGCATGTCACTTTATTAACAGCACAGATGCGAGGCTTCTTTTTACGTGTGAAGAGCTATGAACTGAGGTTTACTTACTATTTTATGCCAAACATACAGTGAAGTTCCCTTTACAAAATCTGGTAGCCCCCTTAAATTCTATACATATATACAATCAGTAACTATGATGCGAGATCACAGACATCATACATCATGCACATTAATGACGCTAAGCTGCAGGTGTGCAGAATATGAAATGCATGACTGAGCGAGCTTTCATGCTGCTCGTCAAATTACCAACTCAAAAAACAAACAGGTACACACTGAATGAATCAAATGACTGCTTGGATATCTTCAAAGGTTGCATCCTATAGCCTACCTTTGCTGCCTTTAAATACAGAAAGTGTTATACTTAGTGTCTAATAGGAGGATAGATATGACATCAAGTTTGGACCAACAGCATTGTCTTAAATACTGCAATCAAGACTAGAATTAAATTAGGCTTTTAAAATTACAAAATATGTTACCAGATGAATCTTGTAATTTCTGGTGTGGTACTGGAACTCATTTGGAGAAATAATTACTGATGGTCACGAAGGATAAATGTATTTATCCCTTTGAATGAATCAAAGTTGTTACCTGATGGGTAAACATTTGGATGGAACAGAGGTGGTTCAAATTTGCATTTTGGGGGGCTGGATGGATAGTCATCCTTGAAGATCATTCGAAGCTTGTACTGACCACCTTCCCATGGAGTCTGAAAAATAAAATATACAGACTCTATGAACACCACAAATTAAACCTGTGAGAATCATGAATTGGTATGGTAAGGCTCATGGTCTATCTCAACATCCATGTGAGAACACTAAGAGGAAGTATTAAATAACTTCATTCAAGATGGTTTTCAAGTCAAGACTCAAACCAGGCACACCATAAAATCACCTGACAGCACAACTTTCATATTTTATTCCTCATTTCCTACCTAAAGTGCCACCAATCCACACCTACCACCATACAGGTTTCTTACTATTCCAGACAAGCCATTCCTTAAACCAAAAAAACAGATTGGCACCTCTTATTCTTAGGGTTTCACAGCCCTTCTTCAACATGTAACTTTAGCTTTTGCACGTATCACTGTGTTGTATGCTGAAGTTCATACAATACTTCAGCACACAGTGCAACTGCCATCTTCAGGGTAAATCAGTCATGTACGTAGAGAAAGCAGTTTGTTATAAAGGTCTTATAATGGTGATAAAAAGGTGGGTGTGGGGGGGGGGGGGGGGGGGGGGCTCAGCATGGTGCTATGCAATGGGAAAAAGCCACAGCCAGATATCAGTCTCACAGTGGCAGCAAGGGCAGAGCTGTGAACCATGGCGCCATGCAATGGCAAACAGACACAGCTTGATACGTAAGTCTTAAAATGGTAGTAAGGGTGGGATTGGAGAGTGTGGTGCTATCCACCAGGAAGGACCCATACCTTGATCTAAAGGTCTTATAATGAAGACAGTTACACGGTGTCATATTTTACAGATGGACTGATTCAATTCATTACTGTTCATTCATTTTGTTTGGTCTGAGAAGATTCAATTTTTGTACTGATTCATGCTAGTGAATTATTCATGGCTTTGATTAAATTGGATTCAATTTCAGCAATTCAGACAGCCAGTGATTCCTTCTGGCACTGGCTGTCTCAGTGTGCTGTGGCTCACCACAACATAATAAAACTGACAAAAGGTATGAAACATTCACGTAACAATTATCCAATGACTGGGCAGTTACTGACTTGCTTCATGGGTCTCTAAAGAACATCATAAAGCTATGCTAAACATCTTCTAAGGAACACAATGATGGCATGGGCTGGCTTGTGATCAGGGAGGAAACTGATCACACTCTAAGAGACCTCTACCAAACCCTGGATGCCAAGGACATGTTCACTCTACTTCTTGAGAACTGCACTAGCACTCAATTTTGAATGATGAAGTCGCTTCAGTTCAACACACAAGAAGACTTCAAACTTTGTCACGGCTCACGGCAAAAACCTCCAGGGCAGCAATCAAAAAGGAAAGTGGGACTGCTCTGCTGAAGATACCATACTCATGACATGCAAGAAGAGGGAAAGCCCATCTCTTTTTCAACTAGCACGGCTGGTTGCAACTAGGAACTTCTTTGTACCATCAAGGAGTGAGATTAGGCTAGCATATCCACACCTGTCAGCCCTCTAACTGCTAATAAGAGGCATGCATGATTGAGCCCTCACTGTATCATTTTGAACCTTGTGAGAACAAAGAATTCCTGCCCTACAGCAAAATTACCAAAAATACAACCCTATACTCACAAATTTCAGATAAGATTGAGAATGAAGTTTTGTACCTTGCATATGACTGTTGATTCTTTACTCAATCTTATCAGGTTCAGTAGCAGAGCAGTTAAAACTTGGGACTTCCAATTTGAAGGTTTGCACCTTGTCAAATTCTTGTTTTTTTAAACAAACATTTTTTACTTTACAGTTTTTATTACCATTTAATTTGAGTGTACAAAATCTTCAATTCCCTTAAGTAAACCTATCACGACCAACTTTGTTTCCTTCTTTTTATTTTAAGTCTAATTAAAAAAAGAAAACAATGTTGGTTGCGACTGGTTTACTTCAAGGAATTGAAGATTTTGTACATTGTATACACACGCCAATGGGGATGTCTTAACATAAAAAAACTGAATTTAATTTGAGATCTGCATTCTTCTGAGATCCTACACACTGCAGGTTAACAGTTGTTACCAATGCTTCGGGACAACCTATCAGTCCCATCTTCAAGCGTCAAGCAGTTTTATTACTATTTCATTACTATTATTGTCACTATTTAATTTAAGGTTTGCATTCTTCTGAGATTTTACACAGCGTAGATTGATAGTTCATTACCGATATTTAAGAACACCCTATTGGTCCCATCATCAAGGGTCTTCAAGCACCAAGCAGTCCAAGATGGGACCAACAGGTTGTCCCAAAATGTCAGTAACAAACTACCAAACTAAGGTGCGTAAAATCCCAGAACAATGCAGGTCTCATTTACACCGGTGGAGAAGCCTGATATCATGTACACTATTTTATATATTCTTCTTTATACTATTTCAGTGTTAATTTGCTGTAAACATGAACCCTTTGTGGATGAACAGCTGTAAAATATAGCTGGCTTTGTTCCTTTTTTATGGATAGGGAAATCAACTCATGTAAAAAAAAAGTCTGCATACAGTAACAAACATATCCTTTTATAACTATCAACCCAATCTCCACGCAGACAGAAAAGAACCAATTCATCAAACAATGGCACTACATATGTGTAAATATATATTTTATTGCCACTAAAATGTAAATGAGAAACAATTAATCCCAGTATTTGAAAAGGATATATTTGTATGACAAATAAGCATTAAAATAATATAAATCAGAATAAATGCAACAATAAAAGCAATAAAATAAAAACACAGAAGTTAAAGATTTTTACAAGGCCTGAACCTGCAACTTTTGACTTGGAAATCCTGTGCCTTACCCTCTAGACTGCTGACAGTGGTAAGTGTAAGCACAGATTCAGCAGTGACAAACAAGGTACAAAATGTCCCCCTCAGTTTTCTCCGAGCACTGCTTGGCCATTTTCCTTTAGCGCAAAAATTCTTTGTCTTTACAAAATGTAAAAAGGAACTGGTGAGCACGCAATTGTACAGTCCCCTTTTAAGACAGACAACTGCAACGTACCTCGCCACCCACTCACATGGTATCAATACTGATGCCTCAAAAGGACTGCCTTCATCCCACAGACCCCAGCCACTGGTTTGGACACTACCACATATCTGCATTGTGAGCTACTTGTGTCAGTTGGTTTATACCCAGACTGCACACCATATGACATATTCAGAGGAAAGAGACTCAGATGGCTAAGGCCAAACCAAAAATCTAACAGCAAACTGGGAAACTCCTCTCACCAGCAGCAGTAGCCCTTAATCCAAAAATGTTGAGGCCTTCCATGAAGATGACAACACCTATCAGCATAAGCACATTCTCACATACAATTATGATGCTCTGTTGTCCTATTCCAGCTACACACTTTGAACACAGGAGTGGTTTAACAAAACAAGTGACAAAAAACTTTAAACACCAACAAGTGCACAAAGAGTTTATTCTCGTCAATTATAACTCACTCCTACATGTTTCAACCCTGCTGGGTCATCTTCAGGGACCACGCACACCTAACATGCGCTAACGCATGGAAGGGCACCTGGTGGATGATTCTCGGCTCCATTGACAAGAACTTGAAGAAGATGATGGAAGAAAAATATGATAAACTCAACAACAAACTGGAGTCCCTCAGAAAGGAGCAACACACACAGAAACAAAGACAAACAGCACGCACAACATCACCACAATGCAACCCCCTCCACACAAGGCTTCCACATGAGAACCATGAATCTATCCACAGTGGAATTCAACACAGAAGAAACATCACTTCTAGACCTAGGTTTACAATACTGCATAGAAAAACCACCCAACGCATGCCTGCAGGACATGGTAATTGAAATCGAAAGTGCTATAAAAACAGTGGCCCCTAGTGAACAGCAAGTGTTACAAAAAATAGCAACAATAAAACTAAACCGTATAATAAACTCACGGCCGACCCAGAACCACCTACACAAAAGACAACTCTACACAGCTTGAAAACTGAGGAACAAACTAGCGGAGAACAACCTCATAATAGTTCCAGCAGACAAAGGTAGGACACCCGGGCGCAACTTGGCAACACATGAAGACCTCCCTGCCTAACGGCTCCCTGACCAACACACATTCCAAGCATACCCCACTAATGTGCGACACAAGCCGAGACTACAAAAGAGTTCACGCCTCCATAAATGGCGCAGTGCACAGTCAACAGCACATTCTTGCTAAACTGTATACTACAACATAGTGTAACGACAACAGAAGGTTTCTCCCTGAAGATGACACAGCAGGGTCGAAACATGTAGGAGTGAGTTATAATTGACGAGAATAAACTCTTTGTGCACTTGTTGGTGTTTAAAGTTTTTTGTATAATATAGTGCACAAACATGGAACACATTAAATAACAAGTGACATCTTGCACTAAAGTTCGCTTTCTGGTTGGCTGGTCTGACTCATTCATCCTGATGATAGCTACAGCACTGTATGCCAACATGCTGCAAAAACTTCCACGAAATGACGTGACTGCACACGTAAAGTCAAAATTACACATTATATTCGTTCTCTTATGGCCTGCCATTTCATTCTAATTACTACTACCATCGTAGTTCTTCACATTATTTGTTGTTATCATTATAAAATTATAAGATGATAGTATATTCCCAACACTTGGATATTTTCATCATATCTTTCACTAGTGTACTTTATTGCATCCTAGTGTGTTTGCCCATCACAACCGACAATTTCACAAATCAAACAAAAATTAAAGGCACAAAAACATTAATACTCTCTATATATAAGTATATTTAAATAATCATTTATATTACGTTCCAACTTTAGATTTATGTTTGCAATCACCATGGTAAATAATCATCAAAAAGTCCTGGTTAATTAAACGTGGGGTCAGAGCGAGTATACAATAGACAGAAGAACAATGTTCTATCACAACCATGGAAACAAAACCAACAAAAAGTTCTGAGCATTACACAAAAAGCTTGGATTCTTATATAAAAAATTTATGCGGTGACTTGTTCCAGGCAGTAACTACTGATTAGCAATCTAGCAAAAGAATTCTATACTTGTTGCAATTGTTATTGACCACGTATTTGCACATTACATAGTCCGGAATTTAAAACAGAAAATGGTGCATGGGGTGGAAAAATACGACATACCATTAACCCTATTGAATGCAACTGCTGCAAACAACACTGCCGTGTAATGACATTCTCGTAACATACTCATTACCAGAAAGCACCTGAGCTGGAAATACATTACTCTGGTATGCAACCTGAGCTCCTCTTCAAAAACTCACCGATTTCTTTCCAGGTATAGCACACTCCCAACTCATTAGATTGAGACTACCATCAGCATTCTTAACTGGTCGTGCTACAAAACCCTGCGAACAATCACAATAATACTTTAAAAACAAAACACTTATTACAGGGCAGACAACTTTTCATTAACAAAAGACTGTACTTACAAAAGGATGATCCTTTCTCCACGCCTTTCTCTCCTCGGCTAATCTTGCAATGGCAATTCCAGACATTATACACCTAAAACAGAACACAAACGATAATGCAATTGTTTCCTGCACGTGCAAATTTACTTCAATTATATGTCTGTAACTGATAAAAATGACGAAAGCAGATTCGAAATGCTACAAACAGCGTATAAAATATGCACCGAAAATCGCTGAATGCGGAAGCCACTCAAGAACAAAAACGTAAAATACCGCGACTTGCGAACTATCAAGGATGCTATAGCATTGATCACAAAAACCCTTTTACAGACACGGCGCCGAACGTAAAATTACTCGTTTCCTTCAAAATACTAGGCATAACACTGCTTACCAACTAACTCCCTTCCTCACACTTTTCTTTTTTTCAATCTGAATATTACTACTTAGCTCTACAAAGCGTTAACACCATGAATTATCAAGGCGCGTTCACACGCACATTAACTTACGCTACATTGATGCCTTTATTTCTCAACGCAACCTAACATTTCAACAGCTACATACGAGAACAGATCATCTAGTATCACCGGGGTACGTTCAATGTGTGATCTTCATATTATAGCCTTAGCTCAACTGACTAATTGCATTGTACTGACACCTGGGGTAGTGAATCTAAATACGTTCCCCGTAACCAGGTATTGTTTCTGACAGCTGATCAAAGATGTCTCTGCAAATCTTCTCACTACACGTCACCATGTATTGTTTCTGTCAGCTGATCAAAGATGTCTCTGCAAATTTTATCACAACACGTCACGCGCGAAAAACAAATTGTATTTAACACAAGGCATTGAGACATAACAGTATTTGAATACTGGATTTTATCATTTGTGTACGAGTTGGTTATCAATATATGTAATTTCATAACAAATTGTGTCCTGACAAATATTTAGATTAAGGACGAAGGTGCATCATATAATTGTTGAAAATACATTTTTCCCCATCAAATGAGATACTTAATTACTACCACTAATAGAAGGTACAAAACAACAATTCAATATCAGTGAAAACCACAGACAGAAAGTTAGGTTCAATAGTGAATACATATAGAGCAGTAGGGTGGGCTATTACACAAGCGCAACTTCAGATTGCCCCTAATGTAGCTGTGTGGGCCATAGCTGGAGATACATGTTGTCTGTACCGGACCACCTAGCTCAGGTGGCTGTGGCATTAAAGGTAGGGACTTTGCGCAGGGGCCTTAGCCAAAAAAAAGAAATGCTGGCCAACAAGACTGTGTGGTTATCAGCAAGCATGACTAAAGGAGAGACTGTATACTTATTACTGTCAGGACTGTGATGTTGCTCTGTGCATTTAAGGGTATTTCTAGGCCTACCCTACAAAGAAAAATTATGCTTGCACATAGTGCTATGGATTGTGGCCTGAAAGCCCCCACACTGAATGGTTACATTAGTCCTAAAAACATGGTTCCCTGCAGCAACCAATAAACATTCTAGGAAGTCAGCCCATATTTGCTGATCACACACTGGAACACCTCTGCACTTGTGTGCTGAGCACTTCACCATGGTTCAGTCAATTCTCTGCACCAACATACAGAGCTCAAGACTCTGGAAAGGTGACTTTCTTCTTCACCCACATACAAGGCATGCCCACATGGTGTATTTAAGGTACCTCTACATGCCATTTGCTTCAGATACTGGAGAAGCAACACAGCACATAATCAGTGCAACACATTACAGTGAAGAGCTGTCACTAGTTAATCTGTAAGAACAACAAAAATGCTGGACAAAAGTCCTTGTTTGATGCAATGTTTTTCCATATATGTAACATTAAGAAACTGACTGTACCAATTGCTGTTGCTGCTTATATAAAATTATTCTACCACTCATACATTCAAACAAGGTTTTTTCTCTTTTTAACAGATTGGGCCACATTACCCCTCCACCTTTATTTCGGTCAGCAAATAATCTGTTCCACAATACATAATATTGTCAGCTTTTGTGAAGTTTCCCGTGTGGAGATACACAGTGAACTGTACATCCCTGTAATACAGTAGTTAATTGCATTACACCACAGACATCATATCTCAAAACACATGCCATGTTATTTAGCTAAGGCAGGTCATGATGCTGTCAACATAGATTAGAAGAAAATACCATGGGAGACCAGAAGTCCATGGTGCATCTTGCTTAGATTTGTAAAGGTTATAGTGTATATAAAGAACTGGAGAAGGGACTGTAACAATGCTATTTGAAGAAGAAAATCAAAACAATCAATACATTCACATTTTTCTCTCATATATTTTGAATCAAAGAATTACACATAAAGTTAGAAGAAAACCATGGTTTAGATGATGCCTATTTTGTTAGCAACATCAAGAGCATCATAATCACGAGCCAATCTTACATATGCTTTCTTCTTTCCATCAGGCCTGCAACAGAAGAAAAATACAGCTCTAGAATTCTTCAGATACCCTTTACAATATTTTCAAAGAAATTCAGAAGTGCAAAATACTTCAAATACTCTCAGAGAGATTCCCACACCTCATCTGTTTTCCTTAAGCTAAGTACACTTACAATTTTGTGCACACACACATGAGTGGATGTGCATGCAGGTACACAATACAATATGAAGACCTACTTTTGTGCTTAAGCCCCGCTACTGTCAGACATAACCTCAAAATAACGACAGGACTTCTATATTCATTAACTTACATTTTATATAAGAAGAAGCTCAAAAAGATACTTTGTCAAATATCAAGGAACTCTCAAAATTTAATCACCACCTTCAATAACCTTCACTGTTGACACCCCTTGCTGCATAGTACACTGCCTGGTGATAATCTGACCATACTTGCTTAAGCATATCTGACATAATAGTTGCAATAGCAATTGCAATTTTCTGGCATAAATCACAAATTTTCTCCAGACAAACCACACTCTTAATGTAACTCCCCACAAACAGTTCAAGGGAGAGAGATTGTCGGCTGGGGGGCGGGCGGGGGGAGGGGGGGGGCATGTATCTCCATGTCTTCCTTTCAAGCAGTTTAAAGCTTTCCTTCTGCACGACTCATGAACTCTACACCGAGATGCAATGGTCCACCATCAAACTGGAAGATAAATGGGACATCAGTTTCCTACTAAGTCATCAATTTGTGGATACACAACAGTTGGTCAAATAAAAATGACAGGCACTAAACTGGTATGCAACTGACACACCAGCCAACAGATCACCTCTCCAAAGAATTCTGTATGCTGCTGTTTGAAACATGCAAAGCCTTGAATTTTTTTTGCTAGCCAGTTGTCTGACCCTTTTCCACTTTCTGGAGGAGGCCAAACACAGGGAAACTACACAATCAAAGGTCCAGGCTGTTTGGAGAATCCTGGGCAGTGCATGCCACACAAAAATGGGTGTTGGTGCAACATGATGATGCCTGCTTGAGGATGTTGATGCTGTCTTGGTAACAGTACAAAGGCCCCAGCAAAATTCCACAATATTGCTGCACCCTGACAGTGATGTCAACACCTTTAATACTACAAACATTAAAGGAATGGATATTTGGGTTGGACAATGATGTCACGGATGTGGTTGTGCAGTGGTACCAGTGCTGCCTGAGTTCTTTGTTGAGAGGATTCAGCAGGTGGTGTCTCAATGGAATGGCTGTTGCAACAGCCATGGGGACCATTTTTAACACCCTCTAATCCCCTGTCCAGGCCAATTCCATAATGGGTTACATTTGAACATGCCTCATACATTTTCCATGATACCCAGATAAAGTAACAATCAGAGGGTAGGAATTTTTACACAAACTGAAAGCTATCCTAAAACAGATCTGAAAGAAGTAATACTGCTAAAACAATCAATACCTATGCTACTTCACTCCTTACATACATCCTCCAATGGAAATTATTGGACCTACAATAATAGAATAAAAGAATGTGGACACTAGTGACACAGAATTGAATGCCATATCCTAAATCATGTAAAGAAAACATTCATATCCCAAAAGACTTTGAAAGCAGAGGCAGTTGAGATCTTGTAGAAATGCATAACAAACTTCTTATTCTTAACTACAGCAAAAGCAGTGAATTATATCAAGGTAGAACTCAAAGTGAGAAAAAACTTAGACATCTGACATCAGCATGTACCAAAGAGCTTTCACGCAGCAGAAAGCAATTCATGAAGAACATTCCAGTTTGCTGTGTCAAGCTGATACTCATTAGGGATCTTCTAATAAGTGACCACATGCCAGATATTTGTATGCTGAAACAGGATTTTACATAGTACTTCAAGACAAAGTAATTAACACACTGAATTAAAAAGTTTGTTGTGGAAAAAACAAATCTGACACCAAGTGTCCAAAACCACTGAATGCATCAGTAATGGACATACTATTCTCACAGCAGCAATTACATACAGAGGCACAATGAACTAGCAGGAACTGTCCATCAATAGACAGCTGTAAATTATAACTAGTAAACAATGGAGCACCCTACTGAAAATACATACAAGCTACAAAGACTGAAAGTGAAAACTACAAAATACATTGCAGCAGTGATAACAAATGTATCATACCTGATTAAGGTGTTGACCTTGGCTACATCAATATCATACAGTTTCTTCACTGCTGCTCGGACATGGTGTTTATTAGCACGGGTGTGCACAATGAATACCAACGTATTGTTATCTTCAATTTTCTTCATTGCAGCTTCAGTTGTTAATGGGAACTTGATTATATTGAAAGCATCCATACTGAAAAATGATCAAAATGAATCTGACCAGATCAAATGGGTCAATTACGCCAAAGTATTACATACATAATACACCTGTACATACATTCTATGAATCCAAAAGTTATAATGACTACAAACGTGGAACAAGTCATAAAATAGATGACATACGGGCAAACACAATTTGAAATATAAGTTACAACAGACGTTTGACATCTCGGAAAAAGAGAGCCATGTGTGATTAGATAGTGGGTCATGTAACAACCCCAGCGTGTTTATACCAGAAAATAACCTCAGCTGGGACACTTTCACACAAGTAATGGCTTCGTAAGCAAGACTATATATGCACTCCCCATAACCTCCTGACAAGGCAATGCAATTATATTTGCAACAGAAAATGTGGCATTGTGATAAGAGGAATTTCAAAGCAGCTTTAAAAGAGCTCTTAGTAAGTGACATCTTCTGTTTAACCATATGCTTTGTGTAGAGGATAATAATTTCACAGAACATGACACACTTTCTGGTTTTCTTCATTTAGTTTCAAGTTACAGCCCCTTCATTTCATTGATTTTGTTTGTCAATTATTTCCCAGATAGTAACATCAATATGACTGCATGCGTGCAAAGTTCAAACCCCCCAAAACGACTCTGTCCCAGGTGTTTAAACTGGCTTTTTAATTGGTATGATAAGGTTTTCAACAGGCACTCTAAAAAAGACCAATAATTGCACTGATCTAGAAAATATGGTACCTGTGAGACCAATGAGAATACAGAGGTGTACATCAGGATTTTGGTACACATCAAAGAACTGTCACTGGTTAATTTCACTTTATTATACCTAAAAACACTGGTAATGGACTGTGTACCTAATAATCATTGATAGAGTCTATTTCTTAATCATACATGTGGTAAATGCATAGCTGGATATGCTGTGTCCTGTGCTGTCTTAGGTGTTTCATACTGCATAAATGTAAATGAAATGTTCAAGCAGCAGCAGCAAGATAAAAACAACAACAACAAACAAACTCAGCTCTGTATCGTCTGATGCCTAATAGCAGCTGACTAGCTGAGAGAAAGCTCTGGTGATATTATGCCGTTACAAGACAATGCCATTAGGCCACTTCTAACAGATGACAACTGAATGTATTCATTCACATCACATGTAACTACTTTAGAACCATGATGGGAACTTCGGCCACTGCCAGAAAACAAACCATTGATACATATTGACAGGCAGATGCCGGAGTTGAGGAATTATGACTACTGCTGCCCCAAGCTATGGTCAGAAGGCGGATGAATTAACATTAGATAGCGGGTTTGCTGAGACTGCACAAACGGAATTAATACAATGCATTGCACAGCTGCACCAGTAGCATGTCACAGACAATGACATGGTGGGGAGAAAAATAACGAATAATGGCTGCTAATAAGCTAAACCAAGACACAACAGGTGAAAAACAACAAAAAATAATTACATGATGCAAGCTTCGTAACAACCAATGAGTGCACTACATAAAATACATACATATAATATACAGTTTATATGATGCATGTTTTATCAGGTGCAAATTTCACAAGCGCAACACTGTGAAGATTTGAAATAGGTCCACAAGACACAGGAAAGGAAAGCCATATTATAAGAAAGGAAAGCTGTATTTATGCGTGACAACTGCACCTATTGCTTATGCCAGAACAAATGAACTTTTCCAAGTATATATAAGTGGAATTAACTTTACACCTGGATAATTGTACAAATGTATGGACCACTGCCACTGGGTGGAAACCCAACTGCAGTTAATAAATATCATAATTCACAATTTTGTCAATTTGTTCATCCCTCTTACAACAAAAATTTTCTTCATACATTCTTCTCATACCCACTCAAATTACTTTACTCCCTAGAATCAAGAGCCTTAAACTCAACAGGTACCAAACAGCTCCCTCACACCATCAACTTTCAGTAGCAAGTTGAAAGTAAATGGCGTAAATATGTCAAACGCACCTAGAACTTACTTCTAATAAGAAACCGTTCTCCTCTTAACAGCAAGACACACATTTTTACTTACTAGTATCACTAACACATACATTCTGGTACTTTCATTCACACGATTTGTGAAAGATTATTATGACAACCACATATTTTGGCTACAGGACAATAATGTACAGTAAACATACCGGTTTCGTTTTGGAACAGATTTTCTTGGGTACTTTGGATTTCTGGGAGGCCGGAATGTCTTAGGCCGGCGAAAGTGGACTGAAGTCCTCACCTTCCTAACCCGTGTTCCATGTATGCCCTTGATAACCTACAGAATGGGAGCAAAACATACTCTAGATTTTGCAGCAGTAATGACAAAATGTTCATATATAAAACAAAGTTAATCAGAAATGTGTTTAATCTGTTTTCACTCATGTTTCAAAGAGATTCCCACACACTTACTCATCATTCCGTGAATAACAGCTGGTAAAATGCAAATGCACATACATATAGACTTGCCTTTTTCTGAGCTCTGAGTGCCTTCTGCAATGCTGGTTTAACAACTTTCCCACCTTTCTGTGACTTTGGAGCAACATCTCTCTTTGGTTTCTCAACAACCTTCTTTGCTGTTCCTTTCACAGGAGTCTTTCCTGCAGGCTTTGCACTAGGTTTGACTGCAGGTTTAGCTCCAGGTTTCGCAGCAGCTTTAGGTGCAGGTTTTCCCGCAGACTTTCCAGGTTTTGCCGTTCCCTTGGGTGCAGCAGGTTTTGCGGCAGCAGCAGGTTTGGCAGCAGCAGGTTTGGCAGCTGTAGGTTTTGCAGCAGCAGGTTTGGCAGCAGGAGACTTGGCTGCAGTGGGTTTGGCAGCTGGGGATTTGGCTGCAGCAGGTTTGGATGCTGTGGGTTTAGTTGAGGCTGCAGGTTTTGCAGGGGTTGCAGCTTTGGCAGGGGTTGCAGGTTTTGCAGCACCTCCTGCTGCTGCTGCTGCAGGTGCCGCCTTAGGTGCTGCTGCTGGCTTAGCTGCAGCAGGCTTTGATGCCTTTGCAGTGGAAGAAGTTGATGCTGAAGGAGCCGCTTGTGCTGCAGCTGGTTTCTTCTCTGTCTTTTTCTCTTGCTTCTTCTCTGTTTTCTTTTCTGCAGGCTTACCTGTCAAATGAGTATAAATACAAAACAACATGCAGCAGAGTTCTTCACCACATTATTTTATTCTTTTATGTTCTATTTAACAATGGTGTTACTGGCTCAACACTATACAGTATCAAGTGATGCTAAATTGCCTTATTTGATCTGACCTGTCATTAGTCACATTCCATCAGCTTGCTTTGCACAAAAAATGTTTGACCTAGCAGCTTCCCACCATGTGCCTTATTGCAGTGTGCTTGTTAGCTACACAAACATCAACAGTCAGTCATTGGTCATAATGGAGATCTCACTGGAGCATCATATATTCCTGTAATATGTGTATGTTAAACAGTTCCTGCAAGGAATGAATTTTGTAGAGTGCTACCTAAATGGGGTTATGTTGGACAAACTCCACATCTGTACTGTTTAGTGATGAAGCTTCCTTCATCTTAGTGGGTACAAAAACTCTCAGCAGAAACAGTACTGTTTTGTGGACCACTGCATGTTAATCTACAAAGTACCATTTCAAGATGTTATGGTTGGCATATGGTGCACAAATAATGTAACTACGATTACTGGGCACATCTTTTTTCTGAGACCATAAAATCAGATTGGTATGTTACATATCGTCTGATATTTTTTGAACAGATGTCAAATTATAAGAACCTAAGCCTCTTTTTAGTAAGATAATGCAAACAACCCTATGCATTGGTTAAGAGACCGTTTTTGGTAAGAGGACAATAAGCAGGAGATTGTGGCCTCATCTGCCAGATCTGAACACATCTGATATCACTTGTGGAGCATGCAGGATAGTATAAAGTAATACCACTGCACTTAAGACAATAAAAAAAGCCCAGGTTATAGGGTCTTTAATTTCATCAGCAGAACTTTGATGTGAAATGAATGTGTTTGGTATGTGTGATGTGTCTGTAAGCTCCCCCCCCCCCCAAACTTTCTTCAAATATGAGTACAAACTTAATACTGACTGCAGTATATTAAATAAAATGCACACACCCTGACTCAACACAAAGTGGAAGAAGGGAAAAAATGAACAATGAGGTGGGTCAGATAATATAATGACCATATATTATCATTAATTAGAAAGTTGTGTAACAAAGTGGTTTTGGTCTAATCTGAGACAAAACTGGAGCTAGATACACTGAATTTGGTGTGCAAATAGACTGCAAACACACATACCTACACACTACATGCGAAACAGTGTTTAGATCAACAATTACTAACATGGCAACAATCTAAAACTGTCAAATTCAGTGCATACAGAATCTGTACCCAAGTATTAAGCTCTTCACAAAAATAAAATGGGACAGTAACAATACTAACACATAAGTAGAACTACAAATGTACGAAACAGTTATGTTAAGTATTACAGGTTCAACTCACAATTCCTCAAAAAGATTAAATTAAGGAACAATGTGCATAACCCACTTAATCTGTAGCACTCCAAACACTTTTGGTGTTGCAGAGCTTAGTCCAAATTAATGTTCTGAAAATACTTTTTCCAAATTTCAAACTGCAGTTCATTTCCTCTGAGATGAATTTTACTGAGTATGACAAACTACTTAGAACAAATCCAAAAAGTCCATTACTGTCGATATAGTGCAGGCAACCACATAAAACAAAACACTTCAGAAGAACTGAGAAAACCCACAGCTTGCCAAACTCCATAGAACACTGCAACACCTCTCTCATCTTTACAGCAATATGTTAGAGTTAACAGACAGGCAAGACCAGCTGATATGGCCTGCACATATGTGTGTGAGTGGTTAATCATGATCTGTGTTTATAAAACCAGTCACAAAAGTCACAATAAAGATTGCAGAATGGTCAAGAGTAAGTAATGACTTCAATTTCTTTAACATTCATTATTCCACTGTCATCAGAGCACAAATGCAGGAACAGAAATAATAAATTTGGAAGTAACTTAATATAAAATACATCCATACTCAAGTAAACTGAATTGCACCATGCTAACCAAAGTGAATCTCAACACTCACACAACATAAACAAGCAGCAGTACAAACAGAAGTTTAACACTGCTCCACCCTTCTGTATACTCTGTTGGCATCACTTCTGGGCAGTATACAAACCACAATATACCACCACTGCCTGTACACTGCAATCTGCAGCAGTGCAATAACGAAGGCAATAAACTGAAATACTGCAGGACAGGAAAAGATTACTGAAATTCTTCAAGGCATCTGAATCTCTTCAAATCTTTCAATTTCAACCATAGTAAAAACCATAACAGCTACTTTAAACAAAACAAAGTACAGTTACAAGAGTAGAGTTTTACTGCATACTGTACCTTGTAAAAGTACATACAGTATGATATGCTGTGTTCGGCATTACTTATTTTTCCTTAAAAATGTTTATATGTTTTTGCTGGTCAAACTTCACACAAACTTTCATAGGTGGTAAGTGAAGGTGGTGCTAGATCACGGAGCACTGTATTGCGGACGAAATGCACTTTGGTATACATCAGTAAGTACAGAAAAATTTGGCTCAATGCATCACAGCTCGTAGCTTCAAAGCAAGCTTCATCTGATAGTGTGGTATACTGTTACCTCACAAAACTGGCAGCCACACAAACACTTCCCACATTACACTCCTCCCACAACATATGACGCCCTACCTAATTCCTCGTTAAATTTCACAGGACATCTTGCTTTCCCCATTACAATCCTGCCACAATACATGCTGTCCCAACTAAGTTCCTGGTTAAATTTCACACGACATCTTGCTTTCTCCAACATACTTTATGTAAAAATCCAACATTTATGTCGTATCTCCAGAATGTCAGAATTTTACTTTAACACAGATGGCCAGTTGAGTAGGGAGTTCAGTATCTGCAGCATTCTGCCCCAACACTCCCTTTAATATATTCTCTTCACGTTCGGCAGCCAAAGCAACGTGTTTGGAGAGTCGACGGTACATACATATTCCAAATGGTTACGAATTTGGATTAGGGTTCATAACAAACACTACAATGAAATACAAACCGCATGCCTTTAAACACTGTTAATAAAAGTATTTGTGAATTACGAGCCTTTCACCATTGCACGCTAATGACCACTTTTCATTTTACTTACATCAATTTATTTTAACACAAAGATCCAATTAGCAGAAAAAACATAACTTGCAACGAAGCTCATCCACGCCGTGTACAGCATGAACGTTTAACAAAACAGGTTTATCATTCACGAAACTGAAACAGTACCGCCAGCCATGTGGCTTGTACAAACATGTGTATGTAAACCTCATGGCTATAGTTAAGGGACATCTTTTCTCTACGTTACGCTTGTACCGTGCCGCATATAATAATTAACGGATAAAATTACAATTGAAACGAGTAGGATTATTAATGTTCGTGGCAAAAACTGTAATGAAATCGTTACAAACCTGCTTTATCACTAGGCTTCGGCTTCGGTGCCATTTTGATGTTTTGCGAGAACGGAAGTACAGACCGACAGCACGAACGTCACACCGATGGGCACAGACGAGAGCTAACTATACGTGCGTTGGGTATCACGGAACTTACAATGACTTTGCAATCAACACGATGTTACTATTAATTATATTTACTGCGAAAATTTCTCATAAACTAATCGAAGTAGGAATACTGAAGAATTTCGAATATATTTTATTGGGAGTTACAATCTATCCTACAGAGAATAATAAGTAAATACATACATGCATATGTATACACGCACGTACATACACATTCGTTTCGTACAATCCAAAAGCCGGATGTGGAACAAGTCATAACAAGACAAATCACATACAAGTCTTATAAAATACAATAATCTTACATAAATACAATACAATATAAATGAGGTGATAGAGAACTACGACGAAGGGACAAGATACCCATCAATTACGTTGCCGATATCGGTGGAATACCTCTGGTCCATGCTGAAGATTAACCCTTTCAAGACGAAGCGTATCTGTTTTATATACGGACTCAGTGCGTACCGCGCTGTAAACACTCTCCACTTCGGTTATAAAACCCAATCTCTTGATGTTTTATAAGGCAAAAGTTGCGATTTGTTCTGAGATCCGTACAAAACACATAAACGCAATGTGGGCACCACGTAGAATTTTTTAATCTTAAACCTGGTGGTATGTAAAGTTACCGCTAGGCTTTAAAAGGTTAAAAACCGTGATTCCATCGGTCCTACCACACACAACAATTTAGGGCACGAATAAGAGCTGTCAAAGAATAATGGAACAACAATCATGGACAGTCGAAGAATCCGTGGTCATGGACAACAGAAGCATTGTTTGTTGGGCTGGAGTAGCGGTAGAGATGTACGAAGTTTGAGCAAGAATAAAGTTCTGCTTGGTATACATCTATAACAGCTTATTATGCTTAAGTGCCATTAGGTACGCAGGAAGCGTATTAAAATTACTTATTTTTCAATTGGTTTGTAATTTCAAATAGAAGCCGTTTCAGTGTTTTTTCTGTATAAGAAAGACGCGGTTCTGTGCACAATGCTATGCGGTAACGTACTATTGTAATTGTTTAAGTTATTAATTTTGTAATGGCATTTTTAAGTATATTATAAATTTAGGATATTAAAAACGTTGTAAATATACCAACATTATGTTTATGTGCCTAATACATTCACGAGTTTGCGTTTTTAATTTAGAAGTTACCGTAACAATCCAAAATTTCATGTGCCTATACATGAAAAACAATTGTCTTATGGAAATACATTCAGTTTTTTTATACAGTAGAGGACTATTTTGTACAGTTAACATTCTTAAAATTACGTCGTGATCGTAAAATGTTAAGGTAATCCTGTTTCTTGTGTTCAGGTCAATGCTAGAATCTCGTTCAGCAGTCTACAAGATGTTGAAGGATAAAGCACATAAGGACAGGCAAATAAACACATTTCCACGACCCTACCGATCTGACGCAACACCATATAAACAGTTGGATTTCAGTCGAATAGTGAAGGAAGCATGCTCCTCAAGTCGTCCTGTCATGACAGGATTGAAGATATCCAAAGCAATATTCTTGGGTGATGTTGCTGTTGGTAAAACATGTCTAGTCAATAGGTTATTGTCAAATTAATTTGAAAACTATATAACCAGATAATGGTACTTAACAACAAAGGCTTCCATAAAGAGTTGACATTTGTAATTTTTTTATATGTTGTACACTGCATATTTCTATACTGTTGAGATACACCAACAAATGCACACACTGTTTATAAGTATATATTTGTTTTAAGATTACCCGTACAAGTTTCAGTGGTCAAGCCACCATCACCAGGGGACACCAAAGGTCACAAGCTGTGTTCTGCATCCAACAGTTATATGATATTACGTTTAAGAAACATTCAAATGTCCCATTCTGGGACTGCAACAGAAGTACTGTTAGTTTCCATTTGTTCTGCATCAGGTTCAGTTGTTGGTACAATTTCTGTTCAATGTATATAACATGGAATAATTTTTGGAAGTGTGTGGCATTAGTAAATTGTTTGTGTTTAGAATATGTAGGGCACTCAAAACATTGAAATGTCAGGACACTTTTGTTCCCATGCCACTGAGAAAAAAATTAATGATTTATGAATAAAATGAGAACTCAGGAATATAGAGTATGTGCTTTATGACAGATTCTAATTTCCAGCTGTAAAGTCTATTACTATCTTTGTGAGGAAAAAGGTAACATTTTTTCACTTTAAGGTTAATGTAACATTCTGGTTTCAAGTAAAAAAGAACAGCAGTGACAGAGGTACATTCCTCATGATGCAAGGTGACATGATGTGACTTGAAGTCATGCGAACAGTGCACAATATTGGGGTGTCAAGTGATACATGGCAAGTGTTTCACCTAGACAAAACAATGTAAACCAGAACTATACACTAAAAACATTTGGCAACATTTCACCAGAGATGGTGGACTTGGTGGATTCATGTAGTTTCTGGCAATGATGAAGAGCCTTTAGCTGTTCCTCTAGGTTAAGAAAGAATATCAATATTATTGTATGTCTGATTAACTCGTTTATACATACCGAGTTCATGTTACAATACAGTTGTATCTCCCCACCACCCCCAGAGCCTTACACATTAAGGACAGCAAGCTAAAAGTGTTTTTCTTTTACAGATTCTGCCACCAGGTATTTGACAGTAACTACAAAGCAACAATTGGAGTGGATTTTGAAGTAGAGAGATTTGATATACTACAGGTGCCTTTTAACTTGCAAATGTAAGTGAGCTGAATATGTGCATTTGGGGATGGGGATTGTAGGCACACTTTCCCAAATAGAAGGGGGCTTACAATCAAACTACTTTGGGACACACTGGAGATAGCCCAAGTTGAGAGTACCAGTTTTAGATAATAAAGTAACAAACTCCTTTATTAGGAAATTTGTCAAATTCAGTGCCGCAAAGAACCATGTGTTTGTAAGAAAGACCAAATTGCCTGTTTACTGGAAGCATTTATCAAACATTGCCCTACAAATCATAAAACTAACCCAGTGATCACTTTTAATTTTTGTTTTGATTATTGGTAAGGGTTATGTTGTTGATAAATTTTATGCCACTTACTGTTTCAGTATAAGAATTGTTTAGCGTGGTTTCATGCCTTTATGTTGCATGTGTCTCTGCTTACAACATGATTTGTTCAAAATGCTGAACTTCGTGTGAAAGGACAGTGTATTAACAACACACTCTGGAAAGAACTTATAGTATACTCTCTCCTATGTAACTGAGAAGCCTGTCAAACTTCCAAGATAAAAATGATATACAACTGCAATTTCTAATGTAATATTTTCCCCTCACAGAATCACATGCCTGAAAGGTGTCAAATATAATCTCAGGTATCTGCAATTTTTAACTCAAGGGAAAATGTTAATATAACATTTTTATTCACATATGTAAGTTGTGACCAAACCAAATTAAAAATGACTAACATTTTTTGTTGCTTCCCCCCATGCTGGTATGATTAGCTAAATGACTTAAATAAATATGCACATATTTGACATATGTGGTACTGTATAAAATTTTCATCCTGTAATGAATGGTACTCCCACCACAGATGTTTCTCAAACTTTCGTTAAAATTGATAAGTTGTTTTACAACTCATAACTGCATTAAGCCACTGTTCTGAAATATAGAATAAGTTACACATTAACATCATAGAAGCCGAAATGTGAAAGAAAGACGCAAATTAATATCAGAGACAGAAGCCAGGAGAGAGATTCAAGCAAATGTTAAACTTTCATTTACAGCTGGGATACAGCAGGTCAGGAGAGGTTCAAATGCATTGCTTCCTCATATTACCGTGGTGCACATGGTAAGTATGTTTACGCCAGAATTACTAATGCCTCTCATGCAGTATTCTCTGATTTGTCAAAGTATCATACTCACTGCACCTGAAAAATATTTAAAATATCCAAAATACACTCATTGCACCTGGAAACTTATGACATTAATATTCCACGAACTGGGGCGCATTAGCAGCAAGGGAGCATTGTAACGCTTATGTATATTTTCTAAGTGATTTTACTTCCAAGTACTGAGGTCATGTACCAGGCCCAGTAGTGTGATTGTTATGAATAAGTACTGTATAGTGCAGTTTTAAGATGAGCCATCTGTTTCGTTTTGGATTTCTTTCACTTGTATTGCTGTAGTTCAGTACAGATAAAAATGCAGAAACTTTGGTAGTGTGATTGCTCTTTGTTTTTAATACATGTTATAGTTTCTGCACAATTGTAGTCTACATTATCTGGCCTTGGAAATTAGCATATTTTCTGTGGTTTTAAGATGCTAATGCATTTGCATTGGTGTAATTCAAAATGGTCAAGTTTATGGTTATAATTCAACCAGACTGCACAGCAGTGGAATCAATTAGTGTTACCAGCTTTGCAGAGTGGGGCACACAACCTGGGAAGAAACAAAGAAGCAGTAAAATAAATCAGAGAAGTATTCTACAGCATATGCAAAGTGGAGATTTTCTTGCATACTGGCTGGACTGCAGCTACTCTGAAGTGTGGTCTAATGCTTTTCAGCCATTCAATTGAGCTGTATTTACTGCAGAGATATTTCAGTGCATACAATAAATCAATGAAAGAAAGTTGAAAGGAGTACTTCAGTGCCAAAAGATAAACTTTCTCAATACAGCAGGATGCATTTAAAAATATGAATGTTTCATGAAAATGTCTTCAGGCACCTTATGCCATTTCTGTGAACGCAGGGAAGTGTAAAACATGACAGTAGTGTTGAGGAGCTTGTGATACCCTCTGCAATACAAGAGTGGTTGAAATAGCAGCAGATGTAGCTTATCAAGTTGTGGAAGAAAATATTGCAGGCAAAACAAATTTCTCTTCAGTTGGATAAACGTAAGGGCATTTAAAATTAAGGTCAGTTGGTGGAATGTGTACTTGTGTGTTTCTACTTCATATGAAACTCACACTAAAGGTTGATAAGTGATAAGCACTGTTGTACTGCATTGTATGATGAGATGACTAGTAAATAATGAATCAAAAAGGATGTACAGGACATGTCATTTGTGGGTTTGAAGAATTCTTCTGGCATTTGACTTGAGTGGTTGAGGGAAACCATGAGAACCCTCAGTAAGGATAACCCATCTTCAGATTAGTATTGGAACTCTGGAGCTCCTGAGCATGACTAAGGTGGAAGTGAATTTATCAATAATGGTTTCTTTTCACAATAAGGATTTCATGTTGAATGATCCTGAACTTGTATTAAATGAAGCCTCCACACATGTACTAATGTTTTTCAGCATAAAGCTAATTTCTCTGTATTGTCCAAGCCTTATGTAAAATTAATTTTGTGCATGTGTGTATGCAAGAGCGGATGCATGGAATATTAAAAATGTCATGCTTATATAAATGTAGTTTTGTTTATAGAGGTTAAGAAAGTAACACAATGCTAATTTATTACAGTGATAGTTATTGTGTTTGACCTCACAAGTCTTATGTCACTGTCACACTGCCCACAGTGGTTAGAAGAAGCTCTCAATGCCAACACTGGTTCATCACATATCTTTCTTGTTGGAACAAAGAGAGACCTTATGGTATGTTACATATAATGAGTTCTTTAGTTTTACTTTAAAACAAAGTACAACCATCCCTTGCCAGCTGCATGGCTTGCTGAGGAGCACCTTATTGGAAGACAGAGGCATAATGAGAAATTGGGGTTTAGGGGAACCACAGTGTTTGTTAACATGCAACAGAATTTGAAGTATATAGAAAATTTCAGTTCTAGAACCTGAAGGGACAAAAACCACTTGTGAGGCCTTGGTGCAGATGGGATAGTAATATTAAAATTCATCTTACATAATAGGGTGTGGGCATGTAGGCCGAATGTAATTGGCCACTGCAGTGAATATGGCCATATTTGTGTGAAAGCCACTGGCTATAATAAATTAAAAACCACATGAAGCTAATACCACAGTTTGTGAACATGGATATTTTGAATCCACAGCTAGTATGCGACTGCTGTACTGATATGGAGTGTGACCACAAAAGTCTTTATTTTTTTCCCCCCTGTAGGGGAAAACTGAAAGTCTGTGAAGAAAAATACTGCATTAGATGAAAGAATGTGTTCATATGTAACACATCCAGGATACAGAGTAAAGTGTTAACTGACATTTGAAACTGTGTTGTTATTTAAGCTACATGAAAGCAATTAAGAGTAAGTTCTTTACAATTATACTGATGTAGGACACAAAATAAGGCAATCAAAAGAGTCATAATCTTGTGGCCCAGAATAAGATACATGGAAAAACTGATGTAAAGGGAACTGACATGCACCACAACTAGATAAAGTGAGATAAAAATTATGAGCTGGTTATACGAAGATGAGTTTTAACACATTTCATCCTGCTGCATTTTGACTTCATGATAGTGTCAGCGGCAGGTCTAAAACTATGAGATACAGACAATAAAACATGTAATACACAACAGGAAATACCAGTGACGGCTGTGTTAGGAAATGTGTCAATAGAACTTTCTGATCTGAAAGAATTACCTTGTCTAATGAAATTCTTGAACTTGTCTTAATATACGTTTCTTTTCTGTGTTTATTAAACTTATCTGAATAAAGATAACTTACTGAGTTAGTATTTTTAATGTTGTAAATTATCTGTTCAAACCCAAGACCAAGTCAGACATAGAGTAATTAATTACAATGCAATGTTCCAACAATTAAGCATCATTATACATTTAATTCTCTGCTGATTTAAAGTACTACAAAGAATTTAGTGAGACAGGTGTTTCTTAGTCTTTTTCATGGTAGTGTTCGATACTATGCACCTGATAAATTTAAGTGCCCTTTACCATGTTACTTACAGCAAGGGTACACAAAACTGACAAAAATCTAGGAGCCACCACACAATTCTAGGTTCCAGAAGGTTGACATGAAGCAAATTCTACACTGAGGATCCACAAATATTAGGTGCCACCATACAAAATTTAGTTAATAATTGACATTTATTCTTATTCCATCAGCAGATGAACTAACATCTATATTGGTTTTAATGTAAATTGGTATGCTTAATTAGACAAGAACAGCATTCTTGGAAGTGGAAAGTCATGCAGTGCGACTGGCAGAACGTATGGGAGCTGAATTCTGGGCAGTGTCATCACGTACTAGTGATGGAGTATCTGAGCTGTTCTGTAGAATGGCCAGCTTGGCATTTGATAGTTCTGTATGTCGAGAAAAAGAGGCAGCTGCCCATAAAATAACAGTAGGCTCCGACTTGGTCAGTAAGTAACAGTTCACATTTTATTTTGCCTGTCTGTGGTTAAGTTGCCTATTTCCATTCTCACCTCATATACCAAGATAAAACATGACTTAAAATAGCCTAGAAAATGGGCACATGTACCACCCATGGTATGGTCTTTGCAGTTAGTGTGACCTTTGCCAGTTAGCTGCATTATGTCCAAGTACCAAAAGACACATCTAATAAAGCAAGTACAAGAACATACTGTACAGCTGTCACTTCTGGATTACAATAAGTTTATTATAGTTAAAAATTGGGGGGGGGGGGGGGGGGGTGGTGTTGCTGATATCATAAGGTTAGCACTTCTCCAAATTGTTCCTTTTAGAAAATAAGTATCAGCAGAAACAGGACAGGAAATGTTGCACAGCAAAATACTGTGGCACATTCACATAACCATAGCAAACAATCAACACTGGTAACTTTTGTTGCAAAGGTAACCACAGGAATATAAACTTTGGTAACCACGGTAACCAGAATACCAGGCACAGTGTTAGTAACCATGGCAATGATGGTGTGTGTCAGTAACCATACCAACCATACAAACACTGGCAACCTTGGTAACATTAGTGATTACAGTAGTCATTAATGTACGAATGTCTACACATGAAGTGCCTATTATTTTTGCCTGATTTTAATCACACTTGAATTTTCTTGACAGCTGTCAGTAAAATCTTCCCAGTATATAATTTCACAAAAGCCTGTCCAGTGGGAGCCAAGTTGATTCATGTGGACTCACAGACAGGCATGACAAAGCTCACACCTTTTGTAACTTCACAAATGTGCATAAAATTGTATTTATTAACAGCTAAGTCATCATTGGATTGCTTAACAGGAAACCATGTTTCCTGAACAGCTTAACAGTGTGACCTACAGCACACAATTTACTATGGACAACCAACATATATTTTACGTCTTTAACATTTCATGCACTGATACTCTGAACTTGAACTTTATAATCAACAACTGCACACTATTAGATTATCTTCCCTTTGGCACAGTACAACACATTAGAGACTGGGAATAATGGGATGTTTCATGTAGACTTTCACAATATGTTAATGTACATTTACATTCTGTAATACGTTAGTTGATTTCACGCAGTAGTCTGAACATAAACTTATGGTTGTATGTGATCTTATGTTTACTTGCAGCACTGAAACCAACACCAAGAACAGCACCTGTCAAGCCTAGACAGCAGTGTAGTGGAAGCTGCAATAATTAACGCCCTGTAAAATGCAACTTGATTAAAGCAGCTGAAGATAGACTGAGGTCATGTGGCAGGTACATCGGAAGTTTGACGCATCTAATCCTGCACTGGAACTTAATTGTAAACCTTTGCTATACTTTGTTTCTTCTTTTATACATCTAACTGAAATTGTGTGAATGTTAGTACAAAATGTACATCAGGGATGTGTAACAAATCACATGCATTAGCAGTTAAAGGTTCTGGGTCACTTTCTGCAGGTAGACAATTCCATTCCACATAATGTGGTCCGTTGCACAGTATTCTTAACATTACAATGCGATAGAAGTGGAATCAATTTATATCATTGCAGTCAGTCACTCACCTACCATTTGATTCCTGTTACAAAGAAAGGTAATACTTTTTAGGTGTGTTCACAAAATTGGCAAAAAGCAACTATTAGCATCATCATGTCTGTCTGTCCGTCTGCCCATATGGAACAACTTGGCTCCCACTGGATGGATTTTCATGAAATTTGATAGTTGAGTATTTTTCAAAAATCTGTACAGAAAATTCAAGTTTCAGTAAAATCTGACAAGAATAAGGGGTACTCTACATGAAGACCCATGTACATTTATGATAATATCTTGCCTAATTCTCCATAGAATGAGAAATGTTTCAAAGATGTAGAGAAAATCAAAAGACACACTTTATGTAAAATAACCTTTTTCTAAAAGTTGTGCCATTCATGAGATAATGTGGAAAAATATGGTAGAGCCAGACAGGTCACAGATGACAATATAATAGGGCGCATGAGCTTTCCAAACTGGATAACTAAGGCTACAGACACACACTCAGAATGTGTAATACTTATTGCTTTTCCATGGCAAAAATGGATTCACGAACGCACCTCATTGTTAACGTTTATGCGTACATTGCCTGACTTGTATATTATGTGTAGTGTGAACTCTTCTGGTGAAGAGTTGACAGAGACTGAAAGAAAACTGGAAAATAACTGACATTCGAGAATAGCTGGTACTGTCACATTTCCATGTCTGTTGATATCAGCCATTTTCAGCAGTTTGCTGAAGTTATTTTGGTCTTCCTAATTTAAGTAGAACTAATGGTTGTGTATGTGTGAAAAACTAATTACGCTGACTGTTGAATAGGTCTGAATGAGGACAATTCTATATATTCAGTCATAAGTGCAATGAGGATCTTAGAAACATTTATACATTGTGAAGTTGAATGCATCCAACAAGAGAGGCTCTCTAGGAACTTTGCACTCCAGGGCTTCCTAGTACACAGTGAATTAGTAACAAGTAGGACTCGTTAGTATTTTAGTTTAATAGAACTGATGGATGAAGATACTAATGTGCATAAAGCTTTACCGCCATGTCGCTTTTATTCCTGGATGGGATGGTACTTATGGACAAGAGTACTTCATAAAACTATTATAAATACTTATCTCATGTACCAAATGATTATAATACTTGAAATATGATAAGTATAAGGAGTATAAATCAACCCCACATAGTAATGGATGCCAAAGAATTTACTGATTATAAAAATTCTTCCTGTATGCCATACTTGTAGTAACTGCATTACACATATTTTAATTATGCTAAATAAAGTAAAACTTCATTTTTACTATCGGCACCAAATTAAACCCACCTTAATTTTGTTCAGACATTTTAGTACGTATATTGCTTTAAATACAGCACTTACTAAGCAGAGAGAGTATTGCATGAATATCAGACTTTAGAATACTAGTACATTTCGTGAAGCGCAGTTTGGTAAGGTGCATGCATTACAGCTTGAGTAGTGAAAAAATGTGATGGTCATGGGTTTCCATAGAGTATTGTATGAATATCAGACTTTAGAATACTAGTACATTTCGTGAAGCGCAATTTGGTAAGGTGCATGCACTACAGCTTGAGTAGTGAAAAAATGTGATGGTCATGGGTTTCCATTCATGACCTAGTATTTGTGGTGCTCTTGATGAATGGGTCTTCATGTAATTTTATTATATTAATTTTTATTAAATAATAAGATACTTCTAGTTATGGCTACCACTGATCACAGCTTGAAACAGTGTAGCATGCTTTTTATGCAATGTGACATTGGTGAGAAGTTTATATAATGTGTCTTTTTATGTCACATGAATGGGTACAGTATGGAGGATGAGAGAATGGAAAAGGTTGACACATTTAAATGTTAATGAATTTTGAATGTTGTGGATAAAAAAAGACTATTCATCGCAGAAATACTTCATTGGATAGTGTTTTTATAAGGTAAGATCCGAATTGATTGTCATACTTAGTTATAAATGTGGGAAAGTGAGCTCTTTGAGAGAACTGAGACATGCCACACCTCTTTCCTACACACTGGATACATGTTCTAGAACTAAAAAATTACCAACTCAGCCACTTGTAAACAGAAAAAGGCTACTGAAATCAGGAATAGTCAGTGTCACTGCATTAAAATATATTAAAGCAGCTGTCATAATTTTGTGAAACTGTTATATTATGCCAAGCAAATTCTTCAGAACACTCTTGTTATGTAATTTTACCCAGAACAAATATGAAGAGAGTTGTTCAGAAATTCAGCTAACAGCAACTGCCACAGTTTTATTACCAAGATTCACAAACAAAATTTTATGTTGATATATGTTTTGATTCTTGCACTACTAAACTGTTATTGAGCAACTAAATTTGGTCAAAACAAAACATTTGGTTCATACCATTCCAGACGTGTGTTAGGGTGTAATGTGGGGAACTGATTATGATTCCAATACTGTAGATATAGTTGCATGCATGTTGTAATGTTAGGCTGTAGACATAATGATAAGTCAGTGTTAGGCATATGAACCACATTTTACAAGGTAACATTCTGTTCTGATGGGAAGAGAGAAGAGCTGCACATACCCATAAATCACCACTGTGATATCTAACCTTTGTTGTCCCCAGCTAGTACATTCCAAATCTCCCAATGCTGAGGGGATGGGGGCAGATTTTAATGTCAGGAAATGGTATTAGTATATAAGAAATGCAACGCTTGGCTACCCAGACTATGTGCAAGCACTGTTAAGAGTAGTGCAATGCACTGCCACTAAAGGTTAATGTACAGTTTATTACACCTTTACACACAATAGCTTCCATCCTCTAATAATTTCAATAGCATGTTGTAACAATTATAATTTTGTGAATATCAGACTGAAAATACTCTGGCCCAGGCATATGGTGCATTCTGTAATAAATTTTATTGCTTGTTATGTGACAATTTTACTAGGGTAATCATATATCTGTCACAAGAAAAGAGCACATTTCTCAATTATTGATCACAAAAAAGGGGACATCAGTTAAAGAGAAGGTTAAAAAAGAAGATATATAAGTAGTCACAGTTTTGTTAAATGAAAGTCCATCACAACCCTTCTCTGCTAACAATTCTTTAAATTTCATGTGTATGAAATTCAGAGGGAGACTTTCCTTAAGCGTGTCTTACATCGAGTTCAAGTGGTTCAGAATTTCTGTGCCAAAGTTTTCTGACATGTTCCATAGGTCAACTACTGCACTCATGTCCTTTTTTTTGCTCAAACAATGCTGACATAATATTACAATTACGTATTTCTTTAAAAAAGTAGTAGAAGTATTTATATATCTATTTGCATTGTTGGTACCATTAAAATATGCACAAGCTTTAAAAACCTGCCTGGATGGAAATTTTTGGGTCGAAAAGGAGAACATGCCTGGGGGAAAGAAGATGTATGGTAGCCCTAAATTTCAGTACAATTACTGATATTAGATAGGCATTAATGGACTTGAATGACCTTAGAAAAGCCTGACATATACAAAATAACCCTTCTTACATCTAATTGTCTGTGAAATATTATGGACTTGGTTCTAAATCTTTACAATTGTAATTTTAAGGCTGCATTGTAAAACAGGAGTTATGTGTCAAAGTAACTTTCTTTTGTAGTATTTGTGGGATGTCACATATCACGAGTCTTTTACATTATTAATATAATAATAACAAAAGTCTTTTATATTATCAATATGATAATGACAAAAAATTACAGTACAGTAAAATCTGCAATATCTGGCACCCCTGGGACCAAACTTTGCCAGATATCAGATTATAGGTAATATGTATCTTAGTGTATGTAGCAACCTCACGGACAGACCTAACCATTTAACTTGTCACTTGATATCCTGTCCTGTTTCACTTGTTTCACTGTTGCACTTTCTAGTCCTTTTCATCACTATTTATGTAACAAGGTGCAGTGGCATTTGGGCAACGTAGCACAGTAAGTCACTCCTTATTCAACTTAAAACTCTTTGTCAATATGCCGGTTAATAGAGATCCCTGGATAATCCAATATCGGATATTGCAGATTTTACTGTACTATACTGTCTGATGTAAGAAGTTGAAATCAGTATCAGTTGGATAACACACAATACTGCACAAACTACATTCAGCAGCCAGACTGTAATTATAAAATGTACCACAACATACAAAACATATCACTGCAGGATGTAGCATAAAATGTACAAAAAATGGAAAAAGTGCGTGAAAGTAAACAAATGATTCATTAATGCCTTAACAGGAAGACTTGAACGCATTTATAATGCACTGGTTTTTCCTGAAATGAAGACTGCTGCATGGCATTTTCCTTAGATGTCATATCTACATTTCCGCCTCAAAAGCCATGCAAGTTGTTGGTTCATTTTAAGAATATGAATTTAAGAATGTCCTTTGTGTTATTACAGGCAACGCTTGATCCAAGTGCCTGAATTTTACAAGTAGTAATTTGCTTAATATATCACAAGATTTATTAATAATCTCAGTAAAAGAAATACGTTTCTTTGAAAATCAGTTGACACAATAGAGATTTTGTACTAGGTAATCATGTTGCATCTGCAACACCTGCCTTTTACAGACTTCATGATTTATAGAACAATTCTTTGACCATTACAATTGCTGTTTCTTGATGACATTTAATAATACATGTTTAACATTAATAGCCAGGTTCAAGAATTCTGCAGTGAAATGGAAGTCTGTTTTCTTACACAATATAATTCTGGAATTGAAATCATTCCTTCTAGGAAGGAGGAAATTCTCATGATGTAACTGTAATACTGTATTTTTCAAACAATATCAGATCTTGCAATACATTGTCTAATGGTGTTTTGCATTTTGTAGATTTATACTTGATCAGAAAAGCTTTTTATGAATATTATGACATTTTGAGCTGCCTTTTAAATTCTTATATTTTTATGTATTTCAGTAATTAAATATTAAACAGTTGTGTGAAAACTAGTTTTTATCTTTGTTTTCAAACAAGACTGTCTTCTCCCTAAACTCAGGTATGCTAGTAGACCACTCTTTTCATGAAAACCTGTTAACAGTAATGTCATTTCAGCAGGGCTTGCTGCCTCCACCTTCAGGGTCTAAATACAACAAGAGGGTTAGAATTACTGGTACTTCGGGCAAATGAGATGGAAACAGTTGCAATGGCTGTGAAATTTAAGTTTTAGCAGCTAAATGAAATGCAGAATGTTAGACGCAGAAGTCCTAAAAAAGAAAATCTTGCTGCTCTTGGTTTCCACAAAGTAACATATTGTCAACTGATACATATAAACTGTTACATTCTAAGGTTACTGAAAAATAAGAAACATGTACTACAATTTGGGTCTACATGTCACGCATTTTCCACACACATTCTTTCTTGGTGTCTATTATAGACATTTATTATATATGTATATGCATACATACATATTATACATTCCATGGATCTAAACTGAGTCAAAGTGACAACGGGCTGTGGAACAGGTAATGAAAAAAGCACCTATACAGAACTAGTATAATAATAAGAATTTCACACGAAGCATTCAAATGTTACATTTAGTCCATTACATACAGAAGGTAATATGATTATGAGTCATTTTTAAATATTAGAAATTCATCTAGATAGTAAAAGGAATTGTATTTAACTATGTTTCTTAATGCTACTTCAAATTGAGCCTAAACATAATCGTAAATTCAAAACAAAGTTTCCCGTTGCAACTGTTCCAAACACAACAGAGACTTAAACCTGCTGCATTTACATCCAAGAAGACAACTGTCGTTCACAAACTCTGCAGCACACATCTTGAAGCAAGAGTACATTCTGTGCAAAGGCACCTCATGCAGTGCATAATGCAGAAACATGCCACACTCATTCTGTTTAGTGATGAAACTTGGGTTTGTTCTCAGTGGATACATGAACTCTCAGGCTAAGAGGTTGGGTGGGCACCTGGTGCTGGGTATAGATTACAGCCATTAATGGCCTTATGGAAGATGTGAATCTTCACCACATGAATACAGTGCGAGTATTATGTACCCTATTTTTGAGAGAGGGCCTAGGAGGTGAGAAAACTAAGTACATGGTCATGTCTCGAGATTGGAATGCAGGACAAAATCACAACCTAAAGATAGGTAATAAATCCTTTTAAAGGGTGGAACATTTCAAATATTTGGGAACAACCTAACAAATCAAAATATGATTCATGAAGAAACTAAGATCAGATTGAAATCTGGGAATGCTTGCTATCATTCGGTGCAGAATCTTTTGTCTTCTGGTTTGCCATCCAAAAATATAAAGATTAAGATATGCAGAACTATAATTTTGCCTGTTGTTTTGTACGGGTGTGAAACTTGGTCTCTCACAGTGAGGAACATAGGTGAGGGTGTTCGAGAATAAGGTGCTGAGGAAGATAGTTGGGCTTAAGGGTGAGGTAACATGGGAATGGACACGAGTACAAAACAAGAAGCTTTATGGTCTGTACTCCTCACCAAATATTATGCCAGTGATCAAAGAAGAATGAGATGGGAAGGGCATGTGGAATGTATGGGAGACAGGAGAGGTGCACACAGGGTTTTGGTGAGGAGACCCAAGGAAAAGAGCCCACTTGGAAGACCTACGTGTAGATGGGAAGGTAATACTAAAATGGATATTCAAGAAGTGGGATAGAGTGCATGAGCTAGATTGCTCTGGCTCAGGATAGGAACAGGTGGCGGGCTTTTGTGAATGCGGTAACAAACCCTCAGGGTCCATAAAATGCAGGTCATTTCTTGACTAGCTGAGGACCTGTTAGCTTCTCAGGAAAGACTCTGCTCCATAAAGACAGCCATTCTTGAGAGAAGACAGAAGGTGAGGATCATTTTGTCCTACACTTGAACTCCATATTTACACAAAGCATGGCTGGAGCAAAGGAAGACTATCCTGAAAGATTTCCTTTCTTCCAAGCATCCTGCATGCAAACTATACTACAAAAGAGCTTGAAAATGTCTTACATACTCATACAATTATACACTGAACACTTCTGAGTTTTAAAAAATAAAGCTCTGAAGATGGCAACGCATTATATTATGACTAGAAATTATGTAGTTCTTGAGGCTAGGCTTCTGGTCTTCGCTGCTAAACTGTTTCCAGATCATGGTGAGACTGAATTCACTTATGCAGCAACAGGTACATGTCAAATACTTGTGATTTTCAACAGCGAGCATACACAGTGAATAAAACCAGAAGCAGTGCTGAAAAAAATATGTCAACATGGAGCACCAGGGGAACACAAATTGAATTTAGAGCTTTTTAAATACACGGGATAGAGCTTTAACCAAAGGGTTCTCCTTTTACTTAACAGAATATGGCATGGTGAGCCCCCCACCCCCGACCAGTGGCAAAAAGCAATTAGAATACCAATTCCCAAGAAAAGAGATCTGAAAAACTGCAAAAATCACAGAGGCATAAGTGTACTCAACTCCAGATACAAAATACAAGCTAATATTTTATAACGCAAACTATACACACATTATGAAAATATTATTGGAGAAGAACAAAATGGTTTCTGTAATGGAAGATCATGAGCAGATGGATTTCTCATACTCAACATTTTGTTTTAAAAGGAAAAGGGGTTGAACATGGCAATACATATGGCCTTTATAGACTATTAAAAATGTATCTGATGAAGTTAATGGAGTAAAGTTATTTGAAATACTGCATAATGACAGAATACCACAACAAATTGCAACATATCCAATACTTCTAAAAACAATATATTGTCCTTCAGGTTAACAATGAATTAACTGACTGGACACTTGACACCACAGGAGTTTGACAAGGATGTGCCCTATTGCCTCTGCTCTTCATAATTTATGTGAACTCCCTTATAAAAGACTGGAGACAACTACCTCATGGCAGTATACTGATTCATAATAGACAAAATTTAGATACTCTGCTATATGCAGATGATCGAGTATTATCAGCCAACTCTGAAGACAATTTACCATTATCATTACATGACCTTAATGCAATTGCTAAAAGTCACGACATGGAAATATCTCATGAAAAAACTGAAGTACCAGCCTTTGGAGGGAAGGAACTGGTTCCAAGCAAGATATGCCTTAACAATAAATTATTACAAAGTGTAAATTCATTCAGTTGCCTTGGCTATTCCTTATCTTTTACATATGACGCACAAATCCCAAACAAAATTACTACATTTATAAAAACCTTACGCACATTGAACTCAGTTACGAAACCATCATTAGTAGAGAAACACATCAGAATAAAAATTTATGAAAGTCTTGTTTGACTTACATTGGCCTATGGATGCGAGGCATGGACCAATAGGAAAAACGATTCAGCAAGAATCACAGCAGCAGAAATGGGGTTTATGAGGCGTACAACAGGTTGTACAAAATGGGACCACAAACGAAATGAGGAAATAATGGAACAACTCAAGACAGAACCTGGGCTAGAACACTGAGGCAAAGACAGAACTGGGAAGATCATGTCAGTGGAATGGATAGAAGGATCCCCAAACAAAATCTGCAGCACACGTCTAGCGGTAGAAAATCAACTGAGCGTCCACAAAAAGATGGCTCGAAACCGTAACAGACCACATGGTCTAACACATGTTTGGACGATGATGATGATGGTAAGCTGAAATTATTTTTCTCCTCTCTCCAGAAAATATGTTTGAGCAACACAAATTGTGGACGCTTCAAAACACACACATTCCTTGAACAAAACCTTATACAGTAGCCATGCGATTACACTACCACAACTTTTCGATTCAGTGTAACCTCACTACACGATGATCTGTGCTGACAACACTCCAGACGTACACCCACAGATGATAAACGCCTACAACCCTGCACCCGTTCCCTGTCTGCTACAATGGCTTGTTTATGATCACGCCCAATATACGGCGCTGCCGTCGTAAATTGTGACGCTAAGATACCTAATCGAATGATGACGTGCTTGAAGGAGCGTGGCTCGATCCTACCGATCCAGCTACGTTTGTCAGTAGTGACTGTACGCACAGATAATCTAGTATAGACTGTACGTGTCCCTTTGCAACAGTGCTGGCCATCACGGATCACAGCTAGGAACGAAGCAGTCTGTGATCAGGAGTGTCATCACGCAGCAATAAACATCAAGTCATCGTGCAAAACGTATTCCCCAAACGGGGGCTTCTCAGTTGTTAGCCAGCGAAGGGTAGGTAAAACGTTCATGCAGATATCTCTCTGAACTAAAAATTGAATCGACTTAATTAACCTCAACCCAGTAACCATCTAATTTGAGGAATAAAAATAGTGAATTGTTTTCGACTTCAATAAAGTTCGTGTTGTGCGTGTGACATAAGACTAAGGGGTAGAGGGGCAAAAAATAAATTTTTGTAATCGAGTATCTACACTGTAATCTCTCTCAAGTGCACGAGTGTGGAGTGTTGTTGGACTTTGAAATTACGCCACCCAAACCAGGTAAGTTCTTCATTTGTTAGGAATTCCTTAAACGATATTCTGCGAGCAGGAAAAAGGGGAGTTTTGTATGTTTGGGTATGGCAATCGATGTTGAGTGTTAATAAGACAAAATATTTAACATCGTATCTTTTAATTGGTTGTATGGAAATAACATATATCACACGCTGAATGTGTCAAACACTGTTACTATTTGCGCTCAGATTTTTGCTTGGAAATATCTGCGCAGCGTAGATATTTATGAGGAAAGATCTGTACTGTAATCAGGACCAATTTTTGTCCACCCACATACTGCACAGATTTTGACGCAATGCCGACTGTGCAGTTTAATTCATTCTTCTGTTTACATTAACCTTTTAAAGCCTGGCGGTAACTTTACATACGGCCAGGTTTAACATTAAAAAATTCTACGTGGTGCCCAAATTGCGTTTATATGTTTTGTACGGATCTCAGAACAAACAGCAACTTTTGCCTTATAAAACATTAAGAGACTGGTTTTTATAACCGAAGTGGAGAGTGTTTACAGCGCGGTACGCACTGAGTCCTTACATAAATCAGATAGGCTTCGTCTTTAAAGGGTTAACTGACACGTTTTATTAAATACAGTAAATGACAACAGTAAGTAAAGTTTTTAGCTCGTATTACAAATGTTTATGTTGAAAAGATTAAATCATTGCTGTCATGGAAAAAGTCATGAACTGCCTTATTAGTGTTGCGTATCACCCTTTCTATACGTCTCGGAAAAAAATATATTTTTGTTGGTGTAACATTTTTATAGAATGACAGATGGCAACGTAGCGGCCGTGAGGACTTTTTCTTCAACTTTCGGATCGATGGCAATAACAAACCCATCGAGCTAGGCGTGTGAAATTTGGTACGGATATACATCATGTGTGAAACATTGTCTGTAAGGTAACAGTTACAGACATTGACGACGATGCGAAACTTTTATATTGCAGCCTACAAATTTGACGTATACAGAATCTGTACCTAAGTAAAACGTTCTTCACAAAAATAAAATAAGACCACACTTGTAATGCTAATGTATGTGTAGGACTAGGACTCCATGCAATACGAAGTGGGGTTTTATGAATTCTGATGTAACTCCCTGTTAATGTTGTACCCAAATATTTGAATTTTGTCACATTTTAAAAGTACGTATTATTTGTGTGTATATTATGATTTTGCGCTGCTTCCTGATGAAGTGACATTATACTTAGCCTTATGACCACGTATTTCCAGACCGACTTCGTTACTCGAGACTGATAAGGCTACCGAGTTCTCTGTGTTGTTAGCCAGTAAATGTACATCGTCAGCGTACACCAGAACCTTAGTTGTTCCATTTATTTTCAGTGCCTTGTGGTATTTTTGGACGTATCTGTAGAGAGGCTGTTGGATCCTCACCCTACCTCCAACTGAAGGTCCACCCCTTGTTAGGTATTCATGAGTGCTTATTGCGTGGGTCTCCAACCCGCGGCCCGCGGCCACATTTGTAAATTTTGCAAGGACTCTAAAAATTACACAATAATTTAGGCGGTTAGGTGTACCACTTATTGTTGTTTGTCCACGTGCGGCCAGCGAAACAGCCCGCAATGACCGGTGTGACCCTATGCCACAAAAAGTTTGCAGACCCGTGGCTTATTCAATGTTGGGAGCTGGCAGCCACCGGCAGAGTATCACGCTGTAGTGGCAAGGATAGCATTAACAGCATATTAAGTACCCTCAGTTCTGCCAAAATCAGTACAGGAATGAGCTGTATTATGCAGCCGAAAATTATCTTGTACCACTGCATGCGACTTGCATCTTTTTGCCTGGCAAAATACACGACATGTGGTTCTGATTTCCCAGCACCTACGTTTTTCTCTGCATTATGGACGTACGAGATATTTATAGCCCAGAAGTAAGTCGACGCCCAGTCTTCTATTCAGTGGTGTATCCTCGGGGAATGTGAAGCTGACCGCTAACAGTTATCAAGTGCTAAAGTTCAGAATGCGTGAAGCTTTACCTTCATAGCTTGTTCTTTAGGCAGACAGACGCCTTTACCTTTATTTTCTTTGTTCCACACAGAACTCACGAAGTTGCTTTTGATACTGGCTAGGTTTCTCAATTTTCTCAGTCCCTCCATGCATTTGCGGGGATGGTACCTCGATTGTACCACACCACATTCTTTCATATTCTTTCCAGTCCATCTTTCCCCAGTCGCCCCCACCACCGGCACTGTGCACTGTGTGGCCCTCACGGCGCCGTGACGGCAAGTACGCGAATGAATTGCTTGAATTCCGTCAGCATTTTTAGGCTCGTTCGCATAGTCGCGAAAAGCGACAGTTAGCTTCGTCTTGTCTGTCTGTCTGTCTCTCTCTCTCTCTTTGTGCGCATGTAACAACTCTGCTCCAACTGAACGGGTTATCATGATATCTGATATTTGAGGATTTCTCGAAAATCTGTCGAGAAAATTCAAGTTTTATTAAACTCTGACAAGAATAACAGGTACTTCACCCGAAGACCTACGTACGTTTATGATACTATCTCGGTGAATTATTCTTAAAATGAGAAATGTTTCAGACAAAAGTTGTGGAGAATCTCAAAACACGCATTTTACTTCCTATAAATTTTTTCCGAACATCGTACCGTTTATGAGATGTTGTGTAAACGTGTGGTACAGCAACATAGGCAACAGGTGACAGTACACTGCTGTGCAGAACAGATGCGATTTCCGTGCCGGATAACTAAGGCAAGAATACAGGCACACACTCATAATATCTAATACTTATGACTTTTCCAAGGCAGCAGTGATCACTGGAACGCGCTTCGGTGGTACGTTACACGTAGATTGCTTGTCTTGTCTAATTTTGCTGTGTTAACACAGTGCAGCGTATTCAGTAGCATGATTCAAACTTCAGGGACAGAGTAAATGAGTGCAGTACGTGACTTGTGTAACGTCACGTGACTGGTGAATAATGAGGACGTCGTCGTTCACAGCTACGTTGAGTGTGTTAAGACTAGATGTGTTCCAATTCTCTGCGACTTTCATTCATTTTTACCAGTATGCACGGTGGTGCAGATGGCACTGCTGACAAACACAAAGATTACACATTCATTTGGCATTATAAAAGTATCAGTACCTAGCGTAGTCAGTAGTCTATACAGAGTGACTTAAAGTAAATACGAGACACAACGAACGGCTAATGATACTTGCGTATGCTTGGTAATTTCATGTTGCCTATTGTTTCTCACTATGACATTTATGAAGATTTGCACTTTTTGCAACATGGAGCACCACCACATTTTGCGCTTCCTCTTCTTGCATCTTCCTGGTGGGTGGATTGGGCGTCGAGGACAAACAGAATGACCTCCGTGGCATTTATTTTTCAAAACTGAGAACACTTGATGAACTGGAACAACAGTTTCGTGATATGGTTTTCTTGATGTCTGAAGGAAACTTGCTGACTGAGCCTGTGTCTTCCATGTTGCAGAAATGCGTGCAAAATGCTGGAGCCCATGTTCAGATCTTATACTAAATGGTAGTGTCTTGACTTTAAAATCGCGCAAGAATTGTAGACGGAGGATAGAGCAGACCGTTAAGGGGGCACAACCATTTAACGTTATGTATTTACTTTACGGTCGTCCTGTAGTCACTAGGCAACAAGCTGAACGACCAACATCCTCGGTGGGGGCAAGAGACTTTTTTCCCAAAATTTTCAGACAGGCTGTGGAGTTCACCAGCCTCGCAGTAAGTGGGTACCGGGGGCCCTTTCCCCGGGAGTAAAGCGGCCGGCCGATGAGGCCTACCACTCACTTCCATTTAGTACCGAGGTTAATATTGCGTGGAGCCATACCTCTACTGCTCTGTATGTCTTCGCTGCGTGCTCAGAGACAAATTTACCATTACCTGCATAATACCATGGGTGGACAGAAGCTGAAATGTTTTAAATCCCCACCGATAAACATAATGTTTTGTGATATGGAATAGGCGGGCGTAAATACGATCTTGTAAATGGAACCGTAGTTGAATTTAGGGTAAGAATGGGACACATATCTCAGCTTTCCAGATATAAATTATACTAACACATCATACGTAGCCACACAGAGGACTTCATGACTTGGAATATAAAGCGAAAGAACTTCCTAACCTACTGTTATTTCTTGATTTTATTGCATAATATGCGTGAGTGTAATAGTTCTGAAGCTCTGAACGAAGGACTTCAGACTTGCTTCCGTATGCAATTGATACTGTTTAGTAAGTAGTCGACAGAATTCTTAACGAAGACAACAAAACGCGTAGCAGTGTTTAATTTTTTTCGTACATTCTAACGTTGTAACGGGGAGGCCCTGTGTTTCCTGAAACTTGTAATACTAGTAATAAAACTATTCCGCCACTCGGAAAACAGGTTCTTGCACAATACCTGAAGTTTTGTTGGTGCCGTCCAGGGCCATAATTTTGTTCGCACCCAAAATAATATCGTAACAGCTGTTCCGAAAGCTAAAATACTGGTTCGGGTGGTTAAGAGCTGTACTTTTTGAACTGCTGTTTGAATTTTATTTTTATTGTTAGTTACCAAAGCTAATGTTTCGAATCTTATTAGTAAAATTATTTTCTTGGAGTTCTTTGTTTGTAAACGAGTAAAATAAAATGCAAATCACGGGTTTTTGGGATGTTAGGCCGTGTAATAGGTAAGTACCAGCGTTTCAGAGAACCCGCTGCCCCCATTTTCAGGATGAAGGATACTTCTACCCTGAAATGGAGGCAGCAGGTTTATTCGAAACGTTGGTGCCAATCAACCAAATTACAACGGCATCAAATCCCAGAAGATCTGAATACACACGCCTTGAGAACATTATGTCTAAAAATAAAACTCATCTTTGTTCATTCAACAAGCTTCCCAGTTACTCGCGGCAGAATATTTATAATTGATGTCACATTCGTTTACGCGTGTTGCAGTAAGAATGTGTCGAGACTGCCACGTGTTCTGCGAATGTTGTTCAAAGTTCGGTGGACAGGCTGAGCGGGACGGTGATTATCCCGAAGGTCTCATGAACACTGAAAGGACAATTTGTTGTGCTTATTTCAAAGCACCCTTCATGAGTAGAACAATGCCGGCTTTATGCCAGTTTCTGGCACAGAGCAGTAATGAACAACGCACAATTCACAATCGATATCCGCTACATATTGGTAGGCTGTTGAGGATAAGCGCTCATTTTCGATGCAGTACGTTAACCGCAGTGTGGCCCTTTTTCGTTTCTGTGTGAGATATATTAATAATATATAATAATATATAATATATAAATAATATATATAATATATAAATAATATATATAATATATCATATATAATAATAACATTAATTAATTGAGGTGCAGGTGGAGAAGCAAAATTTAATCCAACCCTCGTCTCCCTTCCTAAACCCCGTCCCTCTTTTTAAGCCATAACAAGGTAGGCTATAGAAGCCCTTCAAATGATGGATCAGACCGTCACAAGCCCTCTGTATCACAGAACGACTCACGAAAAGAAAGCTGGTATGCATTATTGTCCTAGGGATGCCAGAATCCACGACTCCAGTGTTAGAGCTGCGTCATGTAGCCGCTTAGATTTTATGGTGAATGGTGAAACATTCTTGCATTGATATTTTCTGGGGGATATTATGCCTGATGATGTTTCCAACGCAGCCCGAAAAGAGCATATATTTCGTGACACTCTATAAACACTTATAAGCTTAGAGGTGTTAGGCTCTGCCAAACTAAACGACATTACAAGACAGAAGATGAGTTCATTACAGTTACAGCCGTGGAATTGTTTTGGCCTAAAATTGGGGTAACAGTAGTTTACGTTGAGCTGAATGTCACAGACATGAGAGGACACACAGAACAGACTTCATACATTACACAAAAGAAAAGGCGGAATTAATTAGATGTAACTCTTTTTATATGTTGCATACCGTGCATATTTCTATACAATGTTAAGATAAACCAAAAAATACGCACACGGTTTACAATTATATATTTGTAAACAGTGTGCATATTTGTTGGTTTATCTTAACAATAGATTTAACTCATTTCCCGTACCTTGGGATTAATTATTTTAGAGGATTATCCGACAGCTCGATCGCTGAATTTGATTGGCATTTGCAGCATCCAGTATATGTTCCTATAGTATGGGTGAACCGTCACATTTGCAGCATCCAGTATATGTTCCTATAGTATGGGTGAACCGTCACAATATACACGGAAGTACGCGTAAGTATTCATAGCTGGTTTTATTAATTCTCCAGCATTTTTCGGTCTTTATACGACCATCATGAGGGTGACACTAGTGATTGCTGCTGGTATCACCTGCTGTAAGATGTGCCCACCCACTCACCGCAGCACCCAGAGGTGCTCGGACAAGTAGAGCCTCACATCACGAGGCACACAGAATATATTATGAAATACAGAAAACTACGTCTACGCATCTGCTTGAATAACCGCCATACGACACCAGACTTGCAGGTGCAGCTTAGATGTGATTACTGTAAATATAAGACAGAACACAAGAGCTGTGGATATATACGACACAAAATTAAGGTATCAGCAACATAACTTTACGCTCAACTATGTTATTTCGAGGGTGTTAACTAGATGGAGTCTAACATTTAAGTGGAATAAAAAGTTTTATTCAAATAGTAACGTCTATAGGCCTACCTCTTCGTAAATAGCCATATATATATATGCCTATATATATATATATTTGTAAAAGATGCCAAGGTAAAATATGTATTTGCTAGGCCTATACGATCGCTCATTGCTAGTATCTTTTAACGTATTATGTAACAAAAAATATAGACAGGACCTTGTAACTTCGTATGTAGTCAACCTGTAACCTTGATGATTGTCGCATAAAGACGGAAAGATGCTGAAGAACTATTAAAAGCGGGTATCAGTACTTACTTTGGTGTCCTTCGATGTTATAAGAGGGACGTATGTATGTACGTATGTATGCATGCATGCATGCAGTGTATGAGCGAGTGATACATCGCATAATATTCCGGTATCATACAAGCACGTCGTAAACAAGAAGTTCCAGCAACATGTAATCCTGCTGCCTGGGGTCCTAGTACCGCACAGCCTATGTAGTACTATCGTTGATTTTTCATTTTATTTTGGTTAATTCAGTATCCGTAAAGAACAGATTCTGTATACGTTTAAATTTGTTGGACATAATCTCGGAGATTCGTACCTTCGCCATGTTCGTAGTTGTTCATATACGAACAGTAAGGTAAACTCGTCCCTTACATGCCCTTTAGACAGTGTGGTGAAGTGGAGGTATAGCTCCACTCGTTCTTAATCTCGGTACTAGACTTGAGTAAATGGTAAGCTTCATGTCCTGACTGCTTTTTATCCCCGAGAAATATCCCCCCTTCCACATTGAGTACGAGACTGGGTGGACCCCAGAGTCAGTGTGGACACTTTGTTGGAGAAGAAAAAAAAATATTTTGCCTATGCCGGGAATCGAACCTCGATTTCTCGTTCCTCTAGTCCATAGCCTTCTCCCTGTACCGAATGAGCTCTCTCGGGTGGACTTAGAAAGCGTTTTTCGAAAAGAACGTTGAATTGGAGGGGAGGGAGCTACAGACGCGCGCGCGCGCGCGCGCAGCATAGTGGTGTCCAAAGCCTGCCTTTTCCCCCATTTTTATGAAGAAAATTGGGCTCGAAAGGACTGGGGCGGTACAACTTTCACCAGTACTACATGTACTGTATTGCACAACTGAGAAGTGAAAGTTAAGGCTTACGTCTTGTAAATCCGTTCCCAATTCTGTCTGAAATGGATAAGCGAGATAGACCTCTGCAATTATGAAACTAAATTCCCTTTTTTATTTCCTTGTACGTGTAATTTCAAATCGCCGTTTGTTTCCTTCAGGATTATTTTTAAAGTGGTCTTGACACTGCACCTGTTGATAGTTAATAGTAAAATGGAAAGGGTGTGGAAAGAAGGTATCAAGGCCTAATTTGGGTATTGTCACAGCATTTGCTTGGAGGGACTGAGAAGAACAACGAAAAACTTCAGGACAGCCAGCCCGTGGACCGTGGTTTTAATCCGGGAGCTTCCGAATACGAAGTAGGATTGCTAACCTCTCAACCGCGAGGTACGTTTTAAGGGAATGTTATTGAAATGATGCGAGAAAACCAAGACTGCTGCGTGTCTATGGTCTGAAGAACTGTTGTGGTGCCATCATACAAGTAAAGGACTCCAAACCTGTGGTCACGACACCATGAAGGGCGTCTGAACGGTGTTAACGCTCTACGTACTCATTGGATTGTATCTGTTATCGCCTTTAGCCCTTGGAATTCGCTTCTTGGTAAAAGAATAAGAACGTGCATTAACTGCATGGGCATCAGGGACGAATAGGCCCTGAAATGTTATCTCCAAAAACCACACATAGACGTAGTCAGTCTCTTCAGTACCTCAGCTAAAGCTGTAACAACACTCATCTTCAGCATTTGTAAGTCTCAGCATGTCTACATGCGTTCAACTTGGTTGCTTCAAGTCCGCAACCCAGAACCACATATTGAACCGTTCTTTCCCGGGACAGGAGGTGTCCAGATGCTAAGGAAATTACATTCAGAAGGAGTTTCATTGTGCGACATGAACATGTAGCAGTCATGGCTGCGAACATAGAGTAACTGTTATCGAACACTCAACACGTGATTCAGCAAATTCACACCAACGCTAATTTCATTGAAGCTTATGTGTAAGACGTTTGTTATGCTCGTGATAAGTATATTGTGAAATCAATATGATTTTTGCTGAGCAATCGTTAAAATTGAAATGGCATAAATAAAACACAAGTCTGTAGGCGTATGCCACGTTGTATGTGCAGAGGTGACCACCTCAACAGTTACGTGAAGCCCTGCTGACTTTCATGTTCTGGTGTGGTTTACGTGACACAAATGATCGAGTCATGATGAGTTTACCGAACAGTCGGGTACGCCAGTAGATGAGAATTAACTAGAAATACTCTGCTTTCTCACGTGTGGAATTTGTGTGGACACCATTCGTAATTTTCAGGTGTGCATGCTAGTTATTGTACGCTAATAAGGTTACTTGTTTTAAATAAGAAAAACATAAAACACCGTCAGACACAACACAATTGTATATTGCATAAAAAGTATATTACATGTGCAACATGTTTCGGTTCACATGTGAACCGTCGTCAGGTACGACATACAAGTTAATAAAAGACAGCACCATCAAATATAGTGTGTAAAAATGTAGTGAGATCTCACTGTTTTCACTCTATAAAATTATAAAATAAAACAGATGTAATAATAGACAAATAGGTACCTTATATAGTCGTCTTCAGTTCACTGTTGTGTCCCAAAGTAGGGGTTTAAACCCAAAACTTGAAATCTCTAGAGTGACTCAGTTCTTAGTTTTGTGTCAGTGTATTAGGTGACTATCCAGAAAGCACTCTTATATCGCACGACCCAGTGGGGATTACACAGGTAATCCTGTAAAGGAAATTATTAAGTCAACTATGTTAACTGATTTTTGGCGGCTTGTACCTTACGTTTTTTGTAGAGTAAGTCATAAGTTTGTACTTTTTAATAAAGTTTTACAACACAAATACTTTAAAAGTATGCGTGGATGCATCTATATGCCTATCTGTAAGGGGTACCCGCCGGAGGGTGCGGGGTGTGCTTTTGTGAAGTGCACGGTGAAATGAATTTAGGCAACGGACGTACCACACGTTACGTTAATAATGAGCGCGGACAAAGGACACATTCTGCTCCACAGTTGGGAAATTTGTTAAGCGAAGACAAACGAACGAGTGCATGTACTCCTATTGTTTGTATGCAGTAGGACTGTATTAAAAACCGTAAAAATGTCGCAGTTACAAAGGCTGCCGACCCAGAGGGTTACTTAAAATTTTGTGTCGTCAGTGGCATGTTCACTGGAATAAATGATGGTGCCAGCTTTATCGGTACCGACTGTCGCGGTCTTGACACGTAATGACGGTTACTGGAATATCTTTAGAACACAAAAAACTATAAACCAATCACCATATAACGTTCAGTATTCAGGGGTCTTTTTGTGTTGTGAATGAGGCTAACTAACTAACTAACTAACTAACTGACTAACTGATTAACTAACTAACTCCAAGGAGCAGAGTCCTTCTTGAGAAGCTAACACGTCCTCAGCTAGTCAAGAAATTCCCCGCATTTTATGGACCCGAAGGTTCATTACCACATTTAAAAGAGCCTGCCACGTGTTCCTATCCTCAGCCAGCTCAATCCAGTCCATGCCTTCCCATTCCACTTCTCGAAGATCCATTTTTGTATTATCCTCCCATCTACGCCAGGGTTTCCCAAGTGGTCTCCTTCCTTCAGGTCTCCTTACCAAAATCCCGTATACATCTCTCCTTTCTCCCATACGTGCCACATGCCCCGCCCATCTCATTCTTCTCGATTTTATCACGTTGATCCGAAGTGACTAAGGGACTCTTTTAACACGCAACCAGTTATATGTTTTCAGGTTTTCACGGATGTTGTTGGGGTTTTTGTACCGCGTAGTGATGAAATGTTCCGACGTTTCGGCGGAACGCACTGCCTTCATCTTCAGGGTGACCGTTGCTTCAGGCGGATGCTGAAGTAGTGACATACCCGCCATATTTTCTTCCATCCCAACATTCGAATATTCACTTGAACCAATTTAGTCACGCTGAAGGTTGAGGCAGGACGTTCGTCCGAAGCGTCGGAACGTTTAATCACTACACGGTGTATAAACTCAAAAGGCGACCACTTTTCCACAGGACGTTGTTTTAATTGTCAGCAACTGCACGAGTTCTTCGTAAGATATTCTGCAGTACTCTTTAAACGTCCTATCATCATGCATTAAGTCGTAGAACCAATTGGGACCGTGCTCTGTTTGGCTTCACTGGGAAGCTTCCGTTATAGTGTGCGCCAGCAACCGAAAATTCGATTACTTTCATGTCCATTCGGCTCGGTGTATTGTGCGCTGGCCCGAAAATTTTGTAGTTAAATGTGCCAGTATGTAGAGTCACAATTATGACACGTTACATACGTCACTCGGATGAAGGACAACGGCAGCATACGGTTTTGCGTAGAATGACGTCGTTGTCAACTTGCGTAAGAACGTAGTCTTGAACACGTAGACAGGGTCAAATATAACGTAACACGCTGCAGAACTTAAAACGGATTTTAACGTGTTAATGTTACAGACGTAACCAAATGAATGTGTGGTGGAAGGGTGTAAGTAGAGCAAATGTGTGTTTCTGGATGTAACTTCGGTGACACAACAAATGAAGTAGAACATCGAGTATTAAAATATGTACTGGGATCCAGTCATATCCTTTCAATCGAAATACCTCACCACTCCGCCTCCCAATCAAACTTAACGTGTAAAATTCCCGAACATTTTGCATGCTTGGAGGCACTTACCACCAGATCTACAAATTGAATCATGTCTGCATGTTCCGTCACCTGTCATTCTTCTTTATATTATTAAACTGCAAAACACCGGATGTCGTCGAGTGGATGGTATTTGCTCGTATTTGGGAGGTCAGTGGTTCAAATCTAGGCCCGAATGCGGGCTGCGGCTGATTTAGGTTTTCACGTGGTTCTTCAGTTTCTCCGGGTATCTTCTGACATACTGCCTAAAGTTAAGATGTACTAGGACCGCCTTCCTTCCACATCCTTTCCAATTCATTATTCGCTACTCATCCGTCATAGCGTAGTCTGTGTAGTCACCAGGTCAAGGACTGGACGTCAGAGAAATCATTTTCCGATTATGTGGAGGCGCAAGAGATTTAAATTTTAGTATCGTCATCCCGTTGTGCATATAATCGACTGTCATGATGGTCAGAACAAGCGTAACACTTAGACACATGCACTTTATTTTCTTTTACGACATGTTTCGGCCGTGTGTACCGGCCATAATCAGGTAGGAATTACAGTACCATACACATAAAATAATAGACAGTTTACATACTTTTAACATTTTAGCTTTGAAGGGGAGGCCCCCACCTCGGTATACTTTTCATTTTATGGTACTGTATTTCCTACCTGATGATGGCCAGTACACACGGCCGAAACATATCGTAGAGGAAAATAAAGTGCATGTATTTTAGTGTTAGTTTATTCTGACAATCGAAACAGTCAAGAGATTTGTCTGTTTTCCAAAGCGCCCAGATCAGTTCTGGGGCCCACCCAGCCTCTTAGTCTTGGGTATTGGGGCTTTCTGCACGGGTGCAGCGTGGTTGTACCGTGAAGCTGACGATTTACGTCATATAGTTCCGAGGTTGCGAATGAGTGGCAGTATGCCTTCATTGTCCCTATATATATACAGAGGGACAGCTTTACCTAGTTTGTCCTTCGACACTGTAGTTTGAGTTAGGCCTACTGAAAGCGCAGTTAAATAAAGTATGAACAACTACAATAGCCTACAGATGGCATCTGCCTGAAGAGGGAAAATAGTTTAATGGAAATTTTACATGGTTTAATGCCAGTAGTTGAGTTTACCCTTCAAAAGCACTATGTAGACTACTTGACGTCTTAACCGTGGATTCGTGTGGGTGTTGCACCTTGTGCAAATTGTAAAAATTGCCGATCATAGCAATTCGGTTGTCTTCCGCCAACAGAAATATTCTTATTTTATAGAACTGGGTACATGTTTCGGCACGTACCGTGTGCCATCTTCGGACCATTAGGCTATGCGAGGTGAAGACGGAAATGTCTCATTATAAATACTATGTGCTACAGGTCGATATGCACATCCTGTGTTTAAAGTTACAACAGCAATTCTTGGGGTTCAACGTTACTTGCAGTGTGTAAACTGTAATTAAAACTGAAGTAAAAGTACAGTCTTGCACAGAATCATGTTCAGGAAAGTCAATGAAATTCTTAGAAGGATGAGCCTAATTTTAGGCCCACATTTTTTAAATCAATGAGAGCAGATTTTGTCATTCACAAGAAACTGTTCGAATCATTCGTTTTCGTAGTCCTTCCCTCTTCTACCTACTTGTTCACAGCAGGTGTAGAGGGTTTTTATTTTCACTTGATCACACTCAAACACACACCACAGTCAGTAGGACTCCTCTGGACGAGGGATCGGCCCATCGCAGATACCTCTATCTGACAACACACACTGTACAAGAGACAAACATCCATGCCCCCGGTGGGATTCGAACCCACGATCCCAGCAAGTGAGCGGCCGCAGACCGACGCTTTAGACCGCGCGGCCACTGGGATCGACTTGTTCGAATCATCCCAGTCATATTTTATGAGTCGTAGGATGGTGGGGGAGGGATGTTATGCAACTAAGGCCTTCATTAGTCTCATTTTGGAGACCTATAAGCGAGGGAGATGTATTGTCGATATGCACTGTGCAGTACTTTGACAGACGTGTAGACACGCAGAAATATAAGCAGTTTGTAACTCTTATCCCGTGCCTCACCTGTGTATGTTGACGTAAAAGTTCGTCACACACCCAAAGGGAAAAAAACTGCTACATAAAGGTTTATTTTGTTGCCATTACGGCATCACTTGTTTAAGGATTTACATATTAGAAACACACATAGCAAGGCTGCTTTCCGTCCTTAGGACTAGTTTTCACATAATCAGTACACGTAAAATTAAGTGGACAAGGAAACCAATGAGCGATGCATCTTAAGTGCGGAAAAGTAAATATAATTCTGTAATACAATACAAAGTTGTACTATGTGTCGAAATCTAATGTATGGCACGTGTAAGCGGAAAACCCAGAATATTGTTGAAACGTGGCGATTTAGTCCGTCAGGGTAAACGTGGGCCCGTAATATGCCAGTGAGGGCACATAGGAGGAGTAGAAGTTTAGCTGTACTTACGCCTAACCTCGGCGCTAGGAGGGGGTGGGTGGTAAACACCACGCTCCGGCCACTCTACTTCCAGGAAAGAGCCCAAGTTGGCCTACCCCTTGTAGAGTAGACTGGGTGGGTCGTAGGGCCGGTCTGGACGTAAATAAATAAGATCTCATGCCCTTACCGGGATTCGATCCCCAGATCGTCCTGCCCGCAGCTAGTTGCTATACCGACTGCGGTATCCCGGTCCCAGTGTAGTCCGTCGTCACTATATTTTGCGCTATGCGCACGCGACGACGACAATGCGACGTCGGTCTGACGGTTACAGCCATTGCATGCAGCTTACACGGAGTCGCGTAACGTCACTGTGTGGAGACGATGCACTGAACGGTACAGCTCGTCATTCAGCATTTACATGTTATTATTTTTCTCAAAAATTGCAGAAGGTCTGCGATTTGAAAGTATTGGTCATTCTAACACCAGCTTTGTTAATAATTTTATAAACTGTTATTTTGTAGCAGCTGATGCTTTAGTAATTCCATGTGTGACAACCGTAGGCGGCCAACCTGTCAGACTTTACTTAGTTTCAGATGTAATTCTTCTCGGACGTGCTACAGTTGGCGAGTCAACCCACGACGGGGAGTTAGTGAATCACAAATAGCAGTTTTCCAACGCTCCTATGCCACTTCCTCAACCCTGTTTCAAAGAGCCTTACGCGACAAACAAGTTTCTATTCGTGAACAGGAAGCATACCTTCACGAATATCCTTGGCCGAATGTTCTTTCCTCGTACACACACGCACGCACGCACACAGAGCTGCTCTGTGATTACACTCTCTTGCAGTACGCTTGCCATCTTTAAACCACTGGAAACACACGTCACGTAACACATGCGCACCCGACGTGAGGTGTGGAACCACCCTGGAATATGCCTTCATGGCGTGCACAGGGACAGCTTTACCTTTCCTGTAGGGCACAATGTGTCAGGAGTGAGTTGTGTTGAATATGGTGGCCCAGTGTTCGCTGCGGCCCACCACTTTCAAGATGCGCCGCTGCGTACATGCACATGTTTTTACCTTCACGCAATCTGTTGTCCTTGAAAGCTGGAGATGGTTCTTGGTGCCGACCTGTCTTATAGGAAAGAAACGTGAGGCGACTCGTGGAGTAGTTCTGATCGTGTAAGGGCTATCATAATTCTCTTGACGGTCTGAAATTCATCTGTCATTCGTGGCGATGGACGGTGGGCCGGTTAGAGGCTGCAGTTCCACAGTTATTGTCTCACCCTACCACGAGAATGAAAGAGAAGTGACGGCAGGAAGAAAGGCCAGTATATCCGTCGGAATGGCATTAAAATGTTCTGTTTGTTCATGCATGGTGAAATTAGGTAAGGTGTGTTTTCACTGTCTGGCTGCCTTTATTTCTATGGATTGTGGTCCTCATTACAGGAAAGATAATAGATAGCAATTTGCTCTAAACGTGGCTGTGCAGACAGGATCTCAAGTTTCGCTGCTGAGTTCACATGCCTTGAATCTTCTTGTCTCGTCTATCACGGTGTCATATTGTAGATGCGCTTCGTTTTCATTTTGCTATCTGTCATAGGCGTAACTTGGGGGGAAGGGGGCAAATTCCCCCCCCCCCCCAATATTTTTTCAACCTAGGAAATTTTTTGGTGACTAAATAGAATAATGACAAGTAAAAATAGACGGAAAGAATAAAATGAAGAACTTGCGCTTTATGGAACCATTTAACCCCCCCCCCCCCACTTTAAAATTTGACTCCTTTGTAACATAAAGTTCCTAATACCCATACTCAGTTTTGCCTCCCCCCACGCCCCCCCCCCCAGTGTTATTAGCCAAGTTACGCTTAAGCTGTCTGTCATTAATAACTTTCGTACGAAATTTATTATGGATTTCAGGGCGTAAGAATGGCGGAATGTATGAACTGCAATAATCCTGGCTTCCATTTGAGAGATGTTTGATTTGATTCCACATTGCATTTTCCGTTACTTGGAAGTTTTCAGTCTGGAAAATCACAAACAGGAATTTAAAAGTACGCCACCAACTGTTCTCTCCTAAATCTTTATGGCCGTTTAGTTACTAAAATTCAGGTGAGGGTCGCTTCCTGCCACATCCTGTCCGATTCATTATTTGCTAGCCATTCTACCATTTGACACTGTGTATGTACACGACTGTTTTATGTCAGCTGCTGACAGCAAGCGTCATTAAAGGAATCATAAAAGTCAGTTATTCATAATGTTACCATTTAAAATTCGATGCTATGTAACCTGTGCAACAGATCAGTGGCGTAGATAACCGGTCAGGGGCCGCGCTACGAATAATAATCGCCCCCCCCCCCCCGCTTCGCATATTTATTAGCGAAGTTACTGCCACGTCGTATAACAGGGATCCAGAATACAGCCTTCTGTTTGAAGAACGGAGTCAACTGACAAGGTTTAGTATTCTGTACGCCTGAGGATCCTCTGGCCCAGAAGGTCTTTGGAGGCGTTATCTGTGCCACCGAAGCTGACAACTAGCCCCATTGAGCAGAGCCCGTTTAGCGAAGCTGCAGGTCCTTAAGCTACTCAAAGTATTCCCTGCCATTTATAGAGCCCGGCACTTCATTGTCGTACTCACAGGCCCACTGAGGCCTATTTAAAACACAGGAATCCACTTCCAGCCATTTTAAGCTTTCATTTTTCTCATAGTTTATTTGTTTTAGTGGTGAAGGGCCCCGCAGCAGACGCTACGGACGCACTGCAGCCATGAGCCTTATTATGCAACCCTATGATGAAGATGAAGATTATTTTTTGTCCTTGTCCAAGTAATGGAGCACGGGTGGAATGAAATTGACGGGAGAAAACCGAAGAACTCGGGGGAAAAACCTGTCCCAGTGCCACTTTGTCCACCACAAAGACCACATGGACTGGCCCGGGATCGAACCCGGGCCTCCGCGGTGGGAGGCCGGCGGCTAACCGCCTGAGCCATGGCACGGCCTTCTCATAGTTTATTATCTTACCAGCAACGCCTAATTATTCGTAGTGGTCTCGTCCGTGCAGGATTTTATACAAAAACTTTGCTTTCATTTCTCAATTCTTCAGTGCCCGGTTTATCTAATCGTGTTTGATTTATTTGGCGAACACTACGAAGTATGACGCTCGTCATGTGAGGTTTATAGGCCGTCAGTTACTTTCTGTCTTTCAGATCCAGACATTCTCACGAAGCTATTCTCTAACACTGCAGCTGATGCAGTATCATAAAATAGGAGGATAAACGAATGCAGCAGTAATATAAGCTCTAATGACGCCCTTCCTTTATGTCGGAGCACTGAAAGTTGTGAATCACGGAGTACTGATATGTGTCACTGAAGTATGGCGCGCGACGGTGTGTCCTACTTGGAAAGACGATACAGCAGTCGCACAAGCGAAACTGCGATAGTATTTCGGTAACTGTTTTTTTTGTCACGAAATGCAAAGCACGTAGAACACTCGTTACTACTTCTGAAAATGGTTTACAAATATTTACAATATATATATATATGTGTGTGTGTATGTGTGACTAAATTGTAATTCTGTCGTCATTGAAAATATAAATATTAGGAGATTTAAAATTAAAAACAGACGTATCGGTCAAAACGTCTTCTGAACAATGCTGTTCTCTGGAACGTGAAAAAGGTGAAGTTATTCGTGTACACGCCATGAAGGTGTCTGGGGAGTAGTGGTGTAACTCCACTCATTCTTAACATGGCGAGTCGCCAGCCTCACCCCGGGGGACAGGTCCCCCTGCTCCCATTGGATATGAGGCTATGCAGAGCCTAGAGCCGGTCTGCACACTTCGTAGAAACGTCTCTTGACCCTCCTGGGAATCGAACCAAAATCCGTCGTTCGTCCGGCCCATTTCCCAATCACTGTACCAACTACAGTGTCATATAATCTGTTAAATTTTGACCAGTCTACAAAGTGTCACATCCCAGGAGACGGTATTAGTCATCGCGGGAACCTCAGATTTCACTAAGCCTTCTGTATACAGATACCTCTACCGACGTCGAATATATGCCTCGGAGGCTTCTTCTAATAGTTTTTACAACAGTAATAATGTAGTATGGCCTTCGTGAGATCACCGAGCAAATAACTTTTACCGGGCTCTCACACTGAGTTTTCTCGGTTATACCCGAGCCTGACAAATCGGATCCTTAACATACGTCGCTGTTATGGTACAGCTACCTGGGCAGGGGTCATTGTGTACTGACAACGACAGGCCTACTTATTTCAAATGCAAAAGGGGAGAAGGAACATTTGTAGTCAGAGGGTCAGAAAATGCACGAAAACATTCTAAACTTCCGTAAGATACGTCGGGGTAGTTAATAGACTAATTTCAGTTGTAGCACATCCTCGCGTTTTTGATAACTCTACCAGTTTGCTTACTTTCGGCGAATGGCTTTTTATGTGGTATAATTCATTACATGTTTGAGCACAAGTTACCGTTACACAGAATGAAGCTGAAATGTATCTTGTTATATGTTCACCCCAGAACAGGCTATGAAGGCCCAGAGGGAAAATAGAGTTATAGCTCTACTCTTTCTTTAACCACGTCCCTAGATGGGGTGGGTGGTCAACGCCATGCCCCGACCGCTTTACCCCCGGGAAAGAGACCCGGTACCCATTGTACAGGTGGCTGAGTGGGCCTCAGGGCCCGTCTGGACGGGTAGGTAAAATCTCGCCCCCCCCCCCTCCGCACTGGGATTCGATTCCCTGACCGTCAACCCGTAGCGAGTAGCTGTTCTGACTACGCTATCCCGGTCCACTATCTTAGTGTACGTACAGTACTGTGTGTTTAAAATCATAATATTAAATTTTTTCCCTAGAATTATTTACAATTAACGTGAAAATGCAGTCGTTTATAAAATTACGTTTTACTGTTCGATAAAGCATGATAAACTTCATAATCACTGGAGTAAAGTCTCCTACTGGTCACACATTTCATTCTGAAATGAAGTAACAATATACGTCTGTACGTATGTATACATACCTACTCGTATATGCTAAATAAAATGAGTTGTAGACAGAAAACAGGTGGATTGCTGAAGATTTAGTCTTGTGGTATGTGAAGCCATGTAGACTGGAAAATAGTAACTGACTTTTCGGAGGAGCGTAGTTCCTACATTATCAGGGCGTTCTTGGACTGCTTGACCCTGAAAGTGAAGGCATTACGATCATTCGAAACGTCGGTAACTGTCTACCAGTCGACACGGCGTAACATCCCAAAAGACTTGAAACTTGAACAGCGTTGTGAGAATTTCTTATCTCCCAAGAGGTTGCTATATTTAACACAGGGATACTGATAGCGGGCTCGGGCCCTTGTAAAAAAAAATATTTTTCAGCCCCCTCCCCCCCCTCCCACCCCAGCAAGGATGGACCGGCTAAAAATATTTACACTAAATCGCAAAAACTGACTGTCAGTGGCAGAGTGATTTGGGCTTGGTCTGAAAGGGTTAATTTGTACACTCGACAGACAATGATACTACCAAGAAATACAAAAACGTATGCAACATAGTCGGGTCCCGGGACCCCTTCTGGACTGCCGGGCGCCGGCAATTTGTACCGGCTTCCCACCCGTCTCGTCGGCACTGATTTAAAAGGCCGTATATGTCTTTTCCAGTATTTCACCACAAATTGAGTTACCGTAAAAATACGGCTGCCTCTAGTGTCACTGAAGTCACTCTTTCCCTTCCACTGCACAACGATGCGAGAGAGGAAACAGCCACGTGTACATGTGTCTGTATGTATGTTAGGAAACTGGGTTTGTGCTTGTGACCTTGGGATTAATGCCGGGCGGATATACGTATGTAGAATAAAAAATGCGTTGTTTGGGGTTTGAGTTCATACATACATTTGCATGGCACAACAGTCCCTAGTGGGCCAGGGCCTCCTTGTTATCGAGGCTTCATGATCACACTCAGAAACACCACACTCGGTAGGATTCCTCTGGACGATTGATCAGCCCGATGCAGAGAGTTCTGACAACACACAGCACTCACAAGAGACAGACATCATGCCTCCAGCGGGATTCGAACCCACAATTCCAGCAAGCGAGCGGCGGTAGACTCGCGCGGCCACTGGGATCGGCGAGTTCATATATATTTTTCTCATTTTACAACGACGCGTGGACCCCTGACAGAATCCCCTTTCCTGTGCAAATAGTAGCGTCACTCTGAATCAGCGAATTTTGATGAAATGCGTAACTTCATTTTTTCAGCAGAAGGGAATTTTGGTGTAACGGGGAAACTGACCTGTCACTGAGTTTACTTGTTTCAGGGCGGTAGGCTGTTGTGAATACTGTACCAGAGTTTGCAACTAAGTCCATGGAGCAGACTCCCTCTTGGGAAGTTTAGTATTTGCTCAGCATGTTATGAACGCCTGATTTTGTGGAAATTGGCAGTTTATTATCGTGTTTACAACCGCCTGCCATGGTCCCTGTCCCTAACCAGATGAACCCAGTCCACCATCTTTCACCCTAGTTCTTTAAGCCGTGTTTTAGTATTCTTCACTGTAAGAATAGGCTGAACTTAGGCCTGTACTTACGAGTGTCCTTCACATTTGTACGTACATGTGATCGCCTGTTCTAAAATATGCGTTACAGTTTCAGTGTGCCATCCTCATGCAGCGTTACATATTAAAGAGTACATATTTAAATCTACTTAATGTAAACACGTCATTTTTTTGTGCTCCATAAGATTTCTGTTGGCTAAAATAACCTCTCTTTGCATATCTTCAGTGCAGTTAAGCTTGAGGCGTTTAACCACGCACAATCGAAGTTATTAAGAAAAGCAGAACGTAGTTGTAATTTATATACTAAATAGTGTCCTAAGTTTCTTTACACCTACTCGAAATGTAATTGCTTTAGGAGTGATCTTCCTCAGTCACCTTTAATGATATAACGCGATGAGACCGTCAACGGATTTCTGCAGTTCAGAAAGTATTTTTTCTGAATCCAAAGTATACTTTCAACTTACAATGACCATAACTAAGTACATTTTAGATATGTTTAGGTATTGAGCAATGGTAGCTGGACCCTTTGCTGATCCCAGTGGCCGCGCGGTCTAAGGCGTGGGTCTGCGGCCGCTCGCTTGCTGGGATTGCCCGTTCGAATCTCGCTGGGGACATGGATGTCTGTCTCTTGTGAGTGCTTTTGTTGTCAGGTAGAGGTCTCTGCGATGGGCCTATCACTCGTCCAGAATGCGGTGTGCCTGAGTGTGATCTCGAAACCGCAACGATGAGGAGGCCTAGGCCCACTCGGGTTGTCGAAGCGTCAATAAAAAAAAAAGCTGAGACCTTTGATAAGGCAGTTATTTTAATGTGTAAATGATCTGCCTATACAGTGTGCTGTTTTGTTAATGACTACTGTATACCAACGTCGTTATTTTGACGTCAGTCATACAACAATAACCATTACTGATGACACTGTTCCAAAACAACAGTAAGTCCAAAATATAAATTATTATGGGGTGGCCTGCTGGACCTAAAGGTGAATAGAGTGACGTGCCTGGCTACGGTAATTAATCGCGTAGGAAGCCTGCATCGGCCAAGAATTCAGAATTCTTCACGACTCGTCACCTTCAGGCGGTGTGCAGTGCAGCCAATATTATGATAAAATAATAGAAAATAATTATATAAAACATAACTATGAGATAATCAGCATATTTGTAATAATGTAGAATGTTTATGAAACCATAAAACGTATACTTTGTGATACCGTAGCAGATTTTTTGTGGTGTTTATATCCTTATGTGGATCTGTTCTTGTAGATACAACGTATAGTCTTCCAGCACCATTGTCTAAGTTGTGCGGAGACAATCCACATGTTATGTCACATTGTTAACTAGGTCTATGGATATGTAGTTTTGGTCTGCCTGTTAAATTAAAGTTAAGTTTAAATTACAATTATAAGTGTTAATAGTGTTTCCTCTTTCTTCGGTTGTGCTGTATACTGTACGTATCTGTGTAGCCTTGTATACTGTACACGTTAACTGCACACACAAAGGTGCTGATATAGTTCTGTCCCCCCCCCCGGGGGGGGGGGGGG
>BLKM01011911.1:1840544-1863866 GCA_013340265.1 Coptotermes formosanus
GGCCCCCCCGTGGAGTATCCTTGTTCCATGGTTTGGCGTGTGTTGGTTACTGTTACTGTTGTGATGTTGCACGGTGTAGTGGCGGTGGCCATGGACATAATGTTCGGGCTCAGGTGGCCTGATTTTGCTTTTTTTTGTAGCTAAAATATACAGTAAGCTACAATATTAATAGTGTTTTTTGCAGTGTTTCCTGAAACTGCGAATGCAAAGGTAGGGCAAGCTAGGTGACATAATTCAAGTACCGCATTTGGGAAGGCTGTCTACCGTTCCGGTTAGAATCTTTTATCATTCCGTCTGCTGTCTAAAAACGAAAAACTAAAATGCAGGAGAATGTAACTTTGTCTGTAATTTGTATGGGTATAAACTTCGTCTCCAGCACTAAGTTAATAACAAAAACTAGGATCTTTAACGAATTCATTTGGACACGCGAAGGAAGAAGTAACATGAGACTGGAGAAAATTTCATACTGAGGAACTTTGTGATTTATACTGGTCGCCAGATACTGGTAGCTTGAATCAAGGAAGATGAAGTAAAGGGGGCATGTGGGAGGCACGGGAGAGAAGAGTAAACATACAGAGTTTTGGCGGTAAAAGGTGACAGTGGGCAGCTGACAGACAGGAAGACCAAGAATAAGATGGCTGGATGTTGTGTGTAACGATTTGAAGGTGATGAATATGAATAATTGTAAAGAAGTGCATTTGCATAGAAAGGTTTGAAATGACTTAGTTGAGAAAGCCAGAACCCACAGCGGGTTGTAAAGCGAATGGAAGCAGAAGGTGATAAAACCTGAAGGAAAGATACCGCCTTGAACACCTAGGCACATATGGGAGAATAATATTTAAATAGATCCTAAACGCATTGGATGGTCAAGGTGAACTGTACTCATCTCGCTGAGGATGGGGACCACTGGCAGGCTGTTGTGAAACACGGTAATGAACCTTCGGGTGCCATAAATACAGGGACTTAGTTGACTTAGGCTTTTGTGTCTGTCAAGTGCGCCTCTCTGTGTTAGCTTTTCCAGATTGTCAACTTTCCGATAGTGTGCACGCGCGCGTGTTGGGGGCGGGGAAGGGCTGTTCAAATTTTTGTTTCTCTATCGTCTCTATCTCTTAGTTATCAGTTTAGCGGCCGTTGCGATATCATGTTCATATATATCGCATTTGCATGTGCAGTACACGTGGGTTTATTGAGCACCTTTGGGACCGAAGTTTTGCCGGTTGTCGTAATTTTTCTGACGTCACTATGTTAAACTGAATGTATATCTTAGTGTACCTAACAACTTCTTAGAGAGACCTGCTCATTTAGTTTGTCACGTAACATCCTGCCTTGTTTTCGCAAACGCACGGTTTATTACTTTTTCATCAGTACTTATATAATATGGCATGTATGTAATCTAAAAGTACCAACAGGAAACCAAGACATAAATTTTGCCATTTCTATCGTAATCTGACGCAAATTTACCCCGCAGATGGTCGCTCTTTATGAACTTATGCATTTGCAACTCTCGGGACCGGTGCTGAATGCTGGACGTAGATAGAATAATGAAATGTCCTGGGTCTGTGTAAATTCCTGTTAATAGAACTTTTGCTTTTCCCGTACGCACAGTGCTTTTCTTCTACAAAATGTGACTACTCGCGCGCGTCTGTATTTGTGTCTCGTTTCACCTTTGAACCATGTAACTAGTTCTCACAAAATGCTATATGAACTTTGTACCTCTGCAGGACAACCCAACCTTTTAACTGTTGTTTTCCCACAATAAATGTAATGAAAATGCTGGTTGCACGGTCATGTGAGATGAGCGGGACACAAGCTCGACGGAATGTGTGGATCGGTATATCACAGTTTGAAAAAACGACATTGACGTACTCTTTAATAAAAGAGTTTTTATTTGTTTTTTGAAGACGTTATCGATACTGCGTACTACGCAAAGTGTCAGGGAAAATGCGCTGTACACACACGCACGTACGCACAAACAAAGGAACATACTTTCAGTTAACAGCTGTAATTATTGTAAGTTAAAAAGGACCTGCGGGACACGTAGAATCCGTCAACTCGAAATACTGCTTGCTTTTTCTTTCACTTTTTGCTTCTGATATCTTTCAGTTAAAGTAAGACTGTCTCCATGCATGCTAGAACTGACCTTGAATGTCACATGCCATTAGATGATGTATTATAACCTAATTATGAGATAAAAAGAATACAAATGCGCCATGACAAGGAAGTAGTCTGCCACGACAAGGTTCATGACACCACGATTTGCATCACAAGTTGGACATTACGCAAGACTAAGTGAATTAATATGCACAAAACATCTACACTTCAACGTGGTAACTGGTCCTTGAGATGGAATTTCAGGTTTACACGGTGGTGAAGATTAGTTTAGTTGGTCATCTGCATTTGGCATCGTGCGGTTTGGTAGGTGACTGCAAGTACGGAGGCGGAACACACTGCCATAGTTCTTACGATAACTGAAACGAACTTTGACATGAACTTTACCTCCATTTCGAATGTGCTCTTGTGAATTTAAAGAGGACCATAGAATAGAACAGAATAGAATAAGTGTGGGTCGAGCCCTTGCGGTCCCGCGGAACGTAGGCCTTGCCGGCCCTTTGTGCCCCCTTCCTAGGCCCGAGTCATGAGAGCCCTGTCCTTCTAAAGAAGTTCCACACTGCCCCCAGATTCAGACCTCTAGTGTCCTTAGGGTCCATAAAAAATATCCCAGATAAATATGCCTGAGTGTCGCCAGGGCTTCACACTCATGCAAACACAAGGGCTGAGGTTTCCTCCCCAGCCCCGTTATCTTTCAAAGTCTCCCTCCCCCCCCCCCAAAAAGAAGCTCCCCCCTAGGTCCCACTATGGAGCTCCTGCATCGAGAAAGATTCTCCATCACCAGAGCCCTCTCTACATGTCTCTCAAAGTCTCCAGAAACGAAACCCCCCTCCGGGTTCCCCTTATGGAGCCCGTACATAGAGAAAGATGCTCCATCTCCAGAGCCCTCCTGACATATCTCTCAAGGTCCCCAGAAAAGAATCCCCCCCTCCAGGTTCCCCTTACGGAGCCCCTACACAGAGAAACATGCTCCATCTCCAGAGCCCTCTTTGCGTATCTTTCAGAGCCCCCAGAAAAGGAACCGCCCCTCCGGGTTCCCCTTACGGAGCCCCTACATAGAGAAAGATGTTCCATCTCCAGAGCCCTCTTTACATATATTCAAAATTCCCAGAAAAGTCGCTTCTCAGAGCCCCACAGAAACAGACGCTCCGTGCCCAGAACCCTTCTCTACCTGCCTCTTGCAGTCCGCAGTGAGAGCCACCCCCCTCCAGGGTCCCCATAAGGGCCCCTATGGAGAGAGACGCTCATCACCAGGGCCTACTCTACATACCTCTCAAAATTCCCAATAAAGGAACCTCCCTCCAAGTTCCCCTCGAGGCCCTGCGGAGAGAGATGCCTATCACCAGGGCCTTCCACACATATCACTTATAAAGCCCAGTAAAGGATCCCCCCTTCCAGGTTCCCCTCTCAGAGCCCCCATAGAGAGGAGCGCTCCATATCCAAAACACACCTTTACTTATCTCTGAAAGGCCCGGGAAAAGAGCCCCCTATCTGGTTCCCTGAATGGGGCCCCATTGAAAGAGATGCCCTTCCCTAGAGGCTTCATACATCAACTCACTCATTACTCATTTGCGGGGAAAGAACTCGGTCCACCAAGCAGAGCCCCCATGCTTGGCAAGGCTACAATACAACTGGGACGTCGCCTGGTATCCCAGATGGCGCCGTTTGTGACAGACTCGCCCACTGCCATTCATCCCATAGGCACGGCACTCACACCATAGGCTTGGGGATTGTTTTTCAAGGTTTACTCCTTTAGATCCGCTGTGTTCTGCACAAACAGGGTCACCTCCCTTAGGTTATGGCTCTTCACCACGCACAGACGGTCTTGGGTGAAAAGAGGCTATGTATGGCGCATTTATCACCCCTGGGGAAAATGGCAGTACTCATATCGGACCGGAGCCACCACCCTTCAGCAGTGACCCCGATTGGCTGCCCCATACCAAGCCCGACGCGGGCCGGTGCCATCGCCTCACGGCAATGACCCGACCGGGGCCCGGACCCAGCACTCGTCCCCTTGACCCCAAAAGAGGACCATTCATTCTGGGCTGTCTCGTGTTTTCCTTGGTCGTTTAGGGAACTGTAAGGATGCTGTCTTAAAATGGGACAGCCTGTTTACTTACCAGGCTTGCAGCTAAATATTGTTCTATTTATAGCTGGACAAAATGTACGTTCAGGAGTTGATATAGCAGCATCAAAGAAGCAATGCTTTGATTTTTCAGTGCCATTTTATATACGAAGACTGAACTTTTCAGGTATTTATTATTGCCGATGACAGGTATGTCAGCACATGCTGTGCTGCGAAGCTAGCAACATTTTTACACTGATATTAATAAGTAGTGGCCGGTTATCGTAGTCAGTATAGTGACTTGCTGCGGGATGGACGGTCCGGGGTTCGAAACCCGGTGGGGGCGAGATTTTCCGGACCCATCCAGACCAGCCCCGAGGCCCAGCCAGCTTCCGTACAAACAGTACCGGGTCTCTTTCCCGGGGGTAAAGCGGCCGGGGCGTGGTATTTACCCATCCTCTTCTAGCGCCGAGGTTTAGGGCCGGTAGGGCTGTACCTGTCCCTCCCTTCTCTGCTTGCATGGCGTGTAACGGGATAACCTAATACATATTCAGTTCATTGTTAAGCATAAAATCAATTTTGGGGTCTTTCGAACACGGTAATGAAACTTGGGTTCCATAAAAGGCGGGTAATTTCGTAACTATCTGGGCGACAATACCTCTCAAGAACTCTGTTCCATGGAATTTGTTAGCTAGTTTTGCCTAGTGAGACTTGCTGCTTCCACTGGTTTTAGCACATACTGTGTATGGTGCTCAGCGGCAGGAACTAACTTAATCACATCAGACGCTGATTATGCACTTCTGATTTGCAGGTGTGCACTTAATGTTGTAGAGACTTTTGGGCTTCCCGTAATATTTAGACACTTGGCAGGGATCGATTGATTACATTTCCACCCATAGCTACGAGACGCATACGTAACATACCTTGAAGTTATTCACGTTTGCCATGTACTGACATACAACAATAATTAGTAAAACATGATCACTGTACACTAGAATTTGTATTAAAACTTTTTTGTTTATTTACACCCACTGAAATGTGCATACAAAATCAGGTTTATGTCAAAAAACCCAGGCAATTCTCGGTACCCAGTGGAATTACATATTTTAAACATTATAAAATTAAGTTTTCCATACACTGAAACAATTGTACCTTTTAATCATAGGAATTTATAGCATATCACACTGTTAACGCGTGTATTATACAAATGTAAAGCCAGCAGTAATTCCCAGTGTTGCATGTGAATTATTTCCTTGATGACGGCCGAAACATGTCGCAATTAACACTGTAACAAATAAAGGAAGATCAAGACAAGCCTGTAATGTACACTGATGATGTCAGCATACAGCCATTCACCGAACAAGGTTCGAAAACGACATACGACTGTTTCAGAACTGCAAGGACAGTGCCACCGATGGTTTATGGGTGTGTTTTGTGGATTATTCCAGAACCAGTAAGCAAATATTGTTTTAGTGGGGCCACTGTTGCGTATGACAGAACTTTCTGCGGCTTGTTATATCGAATTGCTACAAACGGACGTTTCTTTTGTGACCGGGCGAGGGGAGCATTTGTCCTGAGATCCTGTGTGTGTGTGTGTGTGTGTGTGTGTGTGTGTGTGTGTTCTGGGGAGGGTCCCGGGTGAGTGAGTGTTGGTGTAGATGTGTTTTTACGATTCCTGAAAAGTAAGGTGGTTTTTAAATACAGGTACTCCTCGTTAAATGCGATAGTTGCATTCCAAAAACAATTCGTATAAGGTTAAATCGCATAAATCGAAACCAGCTGGCTTACAAACATCAATTTCCCTCTTTTTTTTCTCGTTGTCAGACATTAAGAAACACATCTGTCTTTTTTTTATGTTGGACGATTTAATGCCGATTTAGATTAAAATGTGTACGGCGAGGGAGGACACACCACAAAAAAATGTTGTGATTTAATGCCACTCTATGTGGAAATGCATCAAGCCAGTTTCGTGTTACAGCTGTCATAAGTGGGACACGACAGGTCACTGTTAACAGGGGCGCACACAAGGGGGACGGCTGACGGGGGGGGGGGGGGGGCCTGACGGGCTGCAGTCCCCCAAACCCCCAAAACCTAAATTTAAAAAATACAGATTTTGTAGATATTATTATATCAAAAGTTTTATGTGATTACCCTTTCAGCCGAAATCAGCCACTGAAATCGGCTGACTAGTACATTAGAATTTTGAAAAATAAATTAATAAAATTAAAAAAGCAAGAAGATAAGACACTGTGACTGAGTCGTGGAACATGTAGTTATATTTGTATGTATATAAATGCAGTTGCAGACAGTGTTATGTTACACTCACGACGTGTTTTTTATAATATAATTTTTAAACTCAGCCCCCACCCCTAAGGAAAAATTCTGGGTGCGCACCTGACTGTTAACATTGCTGTTATGGAAAAATGTGAATAGTGACAGGATAGTTGTAGGTAGCTTGTCGGAATTTAATGTAAGTGTCCTAGTGGTTTAAAAATATAGGTTACCCTTTGAGTCGCGCCTGTCAGATTTGGTTATGAAACAGAACACATGGACATATTATTGATGGAGCCAGTGTAGTTAGGTTATTTCTGGCTCTAAAAGTTGTGGAAAGAAGGGAGATTAGCTGAGGCGAGGGCAGCGGTGCTTAAGTGGTGGTACTTTGCTAAATATTTTGCCGTATGTCGTGTTAATTAATTAATTAATTAATTAATGCATTTGTTTGGTCACAATCTAAAGTAAACGATGAATCAGGATCAGCACAGAATGATAGTGCAGTGAGGTACGTTATTTTGTTACTTCATTACACAAAAATTGTACCGGTCTCTGTGTGTCACACTTGCATGATGTTACCACATACCTCATAGAGCAATTAATATTGTAGGCCTAATTGGAGTGTAGAGTCCCATGTGGATAGGCTTCTAGTAAAGATGTGTCCATACTGTTCGTGCTTTGGCTCGTGCTCTTGCTGCGAATTGTATGTCTTCATAAATGTGGACGGTTACACAAGCCTGAGCCCAAGCAACGTGATACACCGGAGCCCTCTGTAGGCGTTCGGCACTGGGGCAGTACTTCAAGGAGTGGCTGGCCAATACAGATCGCAGTTTCAATATTTGAAGCCACTGAACGAGGAGTCTCTACACAGCCGGCAATAACCACTGCGAGGATGATGAGCAAAAGCAAGAGCACGTGTTGTCTGGACGCGCCTTAAGGGAAGGGTGCCTACGGAGAAATGAACTGAAACATTGTATTTTCTCTTGCAGTCGTCGAGGCAATATACTGTAATATAATTATCGTCTCATATACTTGGAGCATTATTGCCTTTTGTGTGTCCTTTCAAGTAAAATTGCTCAAGAGTTCTGGTTAATGAACTACATTATATGTACTTTGATCTAAGAAACGAGGCAGAACGATTTCTCCTGGAGTTGGGTGGCACTCCGTCGTAACCCATAACGCGTTTAACAGTCGGCTATTGTGTGTATCTTTTTTTTTTCTTTTTTCTTTTTTTCACTCGTGAACGCATGCGCTGTCGGTCACTATGTGAAGCCCTGAACTTTGTTCTGTTTGCCTGCTGAATCATGGTTACGTGGAATACGCCATACCTTAAAGAAGCGTTTCCGTAATCTGAAACTGTTTAATGTCCCGGAAAAAAAAATATTATTTCACAGTTGTAATTATACAGTATTTAGTAAGTTTACATAACCGCAATTACCAAACTTGAAAGGGAATTTCATTTGCTCATTTGCAGAGTCTTCTTGTTATAACGTAAGGTATAGGATACGTGCATCAGCACAAGAGAAGCATTCTGTTGAGACAAATGTGACATTACAAAAATTATGCTGTGCTGTTACGTAGCAGACGTATAGTTCAGTTCTGGTAAGTAGAGACTTGGGTGGTATTTAAGGAATGCGGACTGGATGAGGCGGGGCTGTAGCACTTAGCGACTGCTCTCTGTGCAAAAACATTTATCACTTACATTAGACGCTACAGAAATCTCCAAATGTTCTAGCAGCCGATGTATTTGGGACTGGTATTTTTCACTGGCATCCCGTACCATAAAACAGGTACTAGCCTCATAACCTGTGCCTCCCCTTTCCTTCGTCTTTCCGTACTTCTTCCCCCTCAAGTTTCACGATACGGGAACTGGACTGTAGACGGGCGAGGTATGTTTTTTCACACACGCACCAGTGCCGCATCATATCGAACAAGTCACAGCCAAGATTATGGATACTCTTGCATGCCTTCATGACGTGGTCGAACGGCGCTTCACTCCTTCATAACGAGGCCTTCTAAGCTGCGTAGTTTCTATAACGTCCAATGTAAGATCGATTGGGAAAGACGGACTGGGTTGGAAGCGGTCTACTCTTCCAGTAGGCTATTTACTAAAGAGTACTGAGGAAAGCCATGTAATATCTCAACCAACATAGGTGGTTTCTTGGAAGAGAGTAGAATCCGGGACCTTTCCAAGCACGAATGGTAACCAGTTTGTCGTGACGTTTAGTGACTGTTTCGTACTGGAAGAGAGTCGGATTTTTATGACCAAGTACACGATCTGTTGGCTGTAGGTACTTAACTGCTGTAAAATTACCGTATCAGACTCTAATGTAAATTGTCTTGGAATTCTGTAATTGCGCAAAACAGAGAAACTGGAATATTGAAAGTAAGGCTGAAAATGGTTTCTATCGCATTTTGAGTAAAAATCTCTCTCGGGATTTGCTTTAGATTGTGATAGGTTATCTATATCACATTGCATCCATCCACGCACACGCACACACACACACACACACACAATGTGTAATTATCTGCGATATGCCACACAAGCAAATGTGAGTTTATATCTGTCATTTATAATTATCTGCAGCGCCTTTGTTCGCTCCGTTACTAGACTAGTACATTTTAGATGGCATTAGACAAAGGAATTCTTGTAAAATTAAACACACGCAGAGGACAATAAAAATGTCTAAACGATTGTTGTGATTGACAGTCCTCTCCATCTGTTTAATTTTAAACGTCACAAGGGAATGTCCAACCTTAATAAAGAACTGTTCTAACTCACAGAATGTTTCTAAAATTCATTTTTTAAAACTGTAAACTAGTATGGGACATGGGCTGGTGGGTGACACTTATCCAATAGAACGCATTTTCTGACCTGCTGTAAGAAATTATACATAGCTGTAGGTTCAGCATTATCTGGTCAGGTCGAACTTTTATGAAGATATGTACGTACTTAAAGATAACATTGTCGACCTTAACGAACGTTGTAATCTAATCATAGCCTTTCATAACGAAGTATGTATCTGTATAATTGCTGAAGTGTCACATGGAGATCAGTCGCACTGAAAGCGTTCACAAAAACTGGTAACATTTACCACGTTAGCAAACAGTCGCCATTTTAATATGTTCACGATTTGTAGGATTGGTTGTATCTCAGCTTGGAACTGCAGATCTTATCCTTCGTATAGATGTCCAGAAATTCGGGCGTACGGACTCCGTTACGCGATTCCTTGACGAAAACTGCGGGAAAGATGTTCCTTGACAAAACTTGGACTGATGCATAATGTTAGCGGAAAAGGCGATTATGGGTAACACAACTTTTGCCACGTCGGATTAAACTTTAATCGCGTTTTTCACGAAAATTACATGTTCATTAATGTTTTATGAAGGATATATTCGTATGTGTTTGTCAAGAAATCGCGTGGTGGTGTTCGTAGTCGAGAAGTTCCGGATATTGTGTGGTATTATCAAAACCCAAATTCAGCAAAATCGGAGTCATAAAGTTTAAGGCACTCTTAAATGTTTGTGATGGTTGTGTGTTATTTTGGACATGCCCATTAGGCTATCTTGGGTTTCTTCAAACACAGCGTTTCGGAAATTGGATCACTTTCGGTCATCAGGCATTTACTGAAGGTCGCGCAAGTAGGCATTCGACTGACTGTTCAAAAGCGGCGGTAGCTGCTATTATTATTATATTTATAATATTTATAACCTTTATACAATATTTACAATTATATACCTGAAACAAACCATATTTCTAGGGTATGAAATGTTACAGCTGTTCTATGGTTACAATGTATGGCACACGGAATATTAGTTATATTTCGCACGATAAACGTTTTGTGCTTTTACATTAGGACTTTCCGAAGTATGGGCGCAGTGTGCAGTATGGCTGTTTTCTTAGCTCATTGATGTCATGTTTTCCAGGTATCTTCTTTGGATATTTTATGAATGATTTTGAGATGTTTCCACTTGCGCCTGTTATTGCTGGTACCACTTTTGTTTATGGACGGGGCCCCGGATGCCCGCCCCGCCCTGTGGTGACCCACCCAAACTGTTGTCACCTCCATTGATAGTTTATTCGTACCTACTTGGGCATGGACACAGTGGTTTAGGTTGTGAGTGCACGGCGGAAATAGGGTCTTCTTAATCGTAATTATCATCATCATTCATCCTTTTCCCAGTAATCTTGTACTTGAGTGCTTCATGACTACAGTGGCCTGCCCTAACGTGCAGTCATTTATTATCTGAAGGGTTTGTAAAAGGTAACATTTAAGACCTGTTCAATCGCATGAATCTGAGTACATCCTCACCAGAAAATTATCTGTTATTAACCGTTACAGCAACCAGTTGGTCTGTTCAGTGGATGTTCTGCTTCCAAGGGGGCCTATGCTTAAGCAACACGCAGACTCAGAAAACGTCATTAATGGCCCCTGACAAGAACATGCTTCAAGACAGTCCATCCCTCTGTGATCAGCAGTAGATATATTAACTGAGCAGTAGTCACATGGAATTGAAGACACAGCTGCAAAAAAGCAAAGCAGTCAGTAGTCGCTAACAGTTTTTCTAAGTTTACATTTCATTCCACTTTTATTTCCTAATTTTTGCTCAAATGTACATAGCTGCCTTGTACAGTGTATACACTCAGTTGCCCAAATTTTCACGAGCCCCTTCCCCTCCTCCTCGTACACTTCCCTTGGGATTTGGCTAACACTTTTGAGAAAGAAGTCACCCTCAGCCAGTGGTTAAAACTTCTGTTGGTCTCTGCTGATTGAGACAATTTTTTTTTAAGGAACACAGCTGAATAGTCTGACGACGGAAGGAAATCAAGTCTCCGAAGCGCTGTGTTTCAAAACCCCAATACGGACAATGTCCGGCCATCATTTGTGTAACAAGCATCTCTTAATTCCTGATCGTTATCGGTGTATTTAAGCGTGGAACTCATTTGTTGAAGTTTGGTTATGTCACTGAGGCTGAATAAATTTCATGATGTGTGGCAAGTGTCACGTCTTACCATCAAACTCCGTGAGTTGGCCTTTTTCAGATATGCAGTCTTCATTTGAATACCATTCTTCCGCCAGAAAGATCTGTGAGGTTTCAGCAGTGCCCTTTGCTTCAGTCAAATCGCAGAAAGTATATTCTCTGTAAACGCAGTTCGGCCCATGTACGTATGAATTTGATTTGTATTATTAGGGCCAACTCTTACACTAAAAATTCACAATATATCAGGTTTTACATAATTTCCGAAATGTTTCGGTGTGGATCTACACCATCATCAGGGGAACCTTTATAAAACACTTTGAAACAACTGAAGAAAAAGAAAATATGTAACTAAAATTGTGTTTTTCTTCAGTAGTTTCAACGTGTTCTATAAAGGTTCCCCTGATGATGGTGTAGATCCACACCGAAACATGTCGGAAATTATGTAAAACTTGATATATTGTGATTTTTTAGTGTACGAGTTGGTCCTAATAACACAAATGCATTTCGGCCCATTTGATATTGAACTGAATATTCGTTCAGTAGTTGACTAAACGGCAATGTTGAAATACATCTAAGTTTTACATTCCAAACCACTCATTACTTCGTGGGCACTGTTTAGCAGAGTCATATTTGGTGCCGAGAAAGTTCGCTCAAATTGAGACCTTTCGAACTTGTGTTCAGGAGGTTTTCCATTCAAATCACGGACCGGTTTTTCGTGGGTTTCCTCAGTTATGACAGGCACATGTGGATATAGTACCTCAAATAGGTTACGGCCACTTTCATCCACATCCTTTTCAATCCATTGCTTATTATCACCCAGTCATTCGACACTATGTATAATCTGAGGTACTGAGAGCGTTGTTAAATAAAATACAACTAAATAAGCCTACAGTGCGTTCGGTGTGGCATATTGCGAGAGGATTTTGATGAAAGCATCGTGACATAGGCCGACTTAACCCATATCTCATTTGTGTCGGCGAAGAATATCGGAGACGTTAGATGGCATCGTTTGTAATGTGCACAGTAGTTGTCAGTTGTGGTCAGGTTATATAAATGCAATGCATATCATCTTGCAGAAAGCTGGCTTATTTCAATTTCCTGGGAGCCAGCCTTATCATTGTTGTTGCGTGCCTTGAAAATTACTGACGTAATGCGCATTTGTACGATGTCAGGGTCGAGTGGTTGTGTAACTAGCTGCTGAACATTGCAATACTACGCGTGTCGTGCCGGAGGATCAAGAACGAATGATTCCAAGTTTATCACGGTTTTGAAAGGATTAGCCGTTGAACGTGCAGGAAGTGTTATACATTACCACTGTCGCCATAATCGGTATCGTTTGAACTTTATTTGAAGGAACTGCCTGAATATTTTCACTCTAGCTAAGCGAACTCTTGATATTAAATGAGCAATGTGCCAAGAATCAACATTTCCTAGGTCTCCGTCTGCGAAACCCAAATATTTCCAGGTAGGAATATTCGGATATTCCAGATGTAGGAATATTCGGAAAACCAGATTTAATATTTATTGACCCTTCTGATATCATTCATAAAAAGAGGGCCCTTTTTACCAATGAAAATGAGTTTGTGTTACCATGGTTAGGCCTAAAACATTTGGTACTCGAAAGATACAGAAAATACAGTGTTATCTAAGTGGACAGATTAGGGTAAGAATATCCGAACACCTGTTGATATTACGTTGTACTTGCCTTTCCTGTCTTGTTGTCTTGGAGTTCAGGTTTAAGAGACCAGTTTCTTGTAAACAAATTTCAACACTGTTGGTAATAAAACGTAACCCAGTCACGTTTTCTTTTCAACACTGTGTTGGTAATAAAACGTAACCCAGTCATGTTTTCTTTTCAACACTGTGTTGATAATAAAACGTAACCCAGTCACGTTTTCTTTTCGACACTGTGTTGGTAATAAAACGTAACCCAGTCACGTTTTCTTTTCAACACTGTGTTGGTAATAAAACGTAACCCAGTCACGTTTCCTTTTCAACACTGTGTTGGTAATAAAACGTAACCCAGTCACGTTTCCTTTTCAACACTGTGTTGATAATAAAACGTAACCCAGTCACGTTTTCTTTTCAACACTGTGTTGATAATAAAACATAACCCAATCACGTTTTCTTTCTGTGGCTGATACAGATTCAGTGAATAATTTGAGTTAGTGGCGATAGGCTTTATGTAAGCAAATCTTTGAGGAAAAATCTATACGTTAAACCTCAATAACTGCGTAACAACTAAAGGGGGAACGTAGCAGATATCGTTTGCGTTTGATTACACAGTGTGAAATACCATCTCACGTTAGCTGATGGCTGTCGTTTAGCTGAATTTGTGTATTCATGGTACAGAGACACAGGGATTATGAAATGGCCCTATATGAGTCAATGGTACTATGTGGCTGCTGTTACCGCTGTCCTGTAACCAGGGCTATGGAGTCGGTACACAAAAATCCCCAACTCGGACTCCGACTCCTTCATGAAAGCTCAATATGTATTAATAATGGTAAACCTATTAGACATTTCATCACCACCACGTGAATCATCAGGCTACGTGTTAGACTTATAACCTATATTTAAGTATAAGTCTAATGGTTACTGTAGCTATCAGGGCTCTGGAGTTGGAGTATCTAGTTAAGATTTTAGACTGAGGTCGGGGTCGGTACATTTTTACCGACTCCGACTCCACAGCCCTGCCTGTAATTCCTGCATGGAGCATACGGCCTCTGTAAAGTTCAGCCGTCTGGCTCTATTCCTCGACAGCTCCTTGACCGTCTTCCAGCTCTTTCCCATCTTATTTATCTCTTCATCTATCGTTCTCCTCCATGTCATTCTTGGGCGTCCTCTTCAGTGGTACAATAACCGATTGCACTGATCCTTGCGAGGGAGGATGGCAATAGTGTGGTTGGAGTGAGAGGTATATAGCGTCGGCATCCCATATCAAAGGCAGTTTGGGATATTGGGGTCGCGAAGACCTGAAAAAGGAGTAAACAAGCCACCGTGCTAGCCATGGGAAGGAAATGCACAAAACACGAGGGTAACAACGGAATTCCAAGTTGTGCGCTCCAATCGCTCGCTGGTCAGTACAGACTAGATTCAGACCTGATCACATGTGCCTGTTGTATACTGTGAACACATAGTGTTGTGGTACACTTTATCAAACATATCTGGTTATCGATCATCTGCTCACTTTAGTGACACGGTCTTCTCAGTGTGTTAAATTTAGTGGTGTGACTTGATGAACAATACTAGTTGTACATGCATCACCGAACACCTGTTCCATGTCATATTCCCTGAGATAAGCCTTGCTGTCCACTGTACAAGCTAGCCAGCTCATCCTGTTACCGATATGCATAGCGTTATCAGTTAAGATAACGACACCTACGCACTACGCGGAGATTGTTAGAGTAGGGATCAGTTAAAGTACTGCATGTTATCTTGGACCACTTCTCTTTGCTAAAGATTATCACCCTGTAGGTGTTACACGCAGTAATCACTGTGCTCTTCTAGGATTAGTAAGTTCCTAAAAATCAACCAAGAGTCATGAAACGTAATGTGAACGTAACCGATAAGGATTTAACTTTGAACTAGGCCGTACCATTGTTTTCCAGATTACCGTTCATCGTCCTTTCAACTCATTCAATGTACCATTTCTACGCACCCAGTTGCAGGCCTTTCTTTGAATGTTCTTGATAAAATATCCAGAAGGCAGGATTGTTCGATAGCTGTTCTTATCAGTGAATTTTTTTATTTGGTATTCACTAAAGTAAAGGTAAAGTCCCTGTGCACACCATAAGGGCATACGGGGGAATGGACGTATCGCTTCCCTCGACACTGGATGCAGCAGAGCGGGGAACATCCTACATATTTTATCCTCCGTAATACTGGACCACGGCATTTCGGGAAACTTTATTGCTGACGAAGTTCACGACATCGGTTTTCATTTGCGGCCAAAGCCTAGATTTATTGTTTGGTGCAGTGACTAGGCTATGGACTAGACGACCCGAGGAATGAGGGTTCGATTCCCGGCAGGAGTAAGAGATTCTGCTCTTCTGCACATCGTCCAGACCGGCTATGGGACCACCCAGCCCCCTATTCAGTGGGTACCGGTGGATCTTTCTCCGGGGGTGAAGCGGCCTCGGCGTGAATCTGGCCTCATCGAGTACCGAGGTTAAGAGCGCGTGTAGCTATACCTCTATTCGCAACACGCCTTAATGGCATAGTGCTTACGTAATTAGAGGGACAACTTAACCTTCAACTTCGCCTTTACCTTCACCTTTAACTTCAGTTGCGACAGGTCATGAGACGGTTTTGCCAGAATCTGCGTAATGATCCGTGTTGTTTAAATTACAGTAACTCTTTAATTCCATGAAACTGAATCCTTGAAACACTGCTGACAGTTGCTCAGCTAGTCGATAAATTGCCTTTTATGGAACCCGAAGTTTCCTATACATATTCACAAGAGTTCGCGTCTGATTCAGAGTGTCAAATAAGAGTAGATCTAAGTACGTGTAACCTAATAAACCCGTGTGAGAATGTTGAGTGGTTTAATTAAATACTTGTATCCATCTACTGTATTGACGCCTACAGGACGAGACTAGTTTATATTCTATCCATGGATGTTAATTTGCTGTGGTCCTGATACTGTAAGCGCATTTTTTGACCTTCGGAAGGGTCGGAGTCGTTGGTGCAGAAGTCGACTGACGTATCCGACAGAACCAGTTTTCGGCTATGAGCAGATGACGTAAGATATAATTCGTTAAGATAATGTAGTTTAATTCCCACATGTTCATGTAGAGACATGTCATGACCCACTGGCAGATTCCGGAAAGTCAAGGACACAAGTTCATCATGCATTGCATATGTCGCCATTTTGTACTTAGAGCAAGTTCAAACGTTCCGTCATGTAAACTGGTGAGATCAAAAGCCATGTAGTAAATTTTCCATGTGCGTAGGGAAAGGCTTTTCAACTGTAGATATTACAGCCACTGTGGAATTACTTCGAGAACGGCATGATTTTTTTTATTACGCCAGTTCCTCCGAGTTACCTGCAGTGATTCTTTCGCTGCTATTTTAACTATATTTGCAGTCTTTATTTGCGATGGTTTCTGAGGTACTCCTTACGTTCGTTCAGTCGATGGATGTGATTTGCGGCGTATGAAGTTTAGGGAATCGGGAAGTTTTAATGAAGACACAGAATTAATAAGAACACTGCTGTCTTGTGGATGTGACAACGTTACAATGCATCTTCAGAGAATAAGAATGTTTTCTTGCAGAACTTCGGCACATGTGTACTAGATCACGAGTACCCAGCGTCACGTCCTGAAGACAGTGTGTAATTTTCGTAGTCAGCGCCATGAGAATTTCAAATCTGACAGATTTTATAGGTCAAAGACATGTGATTCAGGAAGGAGATTCGAACATACGGACGACTCCATCAAATATGCTTCACTTCCTGTGCAGTGCATATCAGAATTTGCTTTCAGGAACTTAGGAATATCGTTGACAGTCTAGAAAGACTGCCATCCTGTTACACAAATAGCAGTGTGTGGAATACGTTAACTGAGCGGTAATTTAAGTGTCTGGAATGATGTCACCAGAACGCATTTGTTTATTGACTTGTGATTTCATTGGAGGGGATGGCATCCATGTATTGAGGGTGTTGGAATAAGTTATGGCGGACAGCCGATAAGTGTTGGTTCTGTGGTTTGGAGGCTGCGAGTGAGAGCTGACAGTTTGTCACCGCAAAGAAGTAGTTAGAGGAATGTCCAAGCAGCCTTTCTACGCCGTATAACCATTCGTCCCACACACACTTCGACGCTTAAATTCACGCCATTTTCAGTTACGTAACCCTAGTTAACCTTTTAAAACCTAGCGGTAACTTTACGTACCACCAGGTGTAACATTAAAAAATTCTATGTGGTGCCCACATTGCGTTTATGTGTTTTGTACGGATCTCAGAACAAACAGCAACTTTTGCCTTATAAAACATTAAGAGACTGGTTTTTATAACCGAAGTGGAGAGTGTTTACAGCGCGGTACGCACTGAGTCCTTATATAAAACAGATTACGTTCCGTCTTTAAAGGGTTAAAATGTAGCTGATAAAACATTTTCCGTAATGAGTCATAAGGACTTGGGGGGGGGGGGGAGATGGAATTTTGGGCATGTGCTCGGTAGTGTGTTAAATTCATTACAACCAACACCAACCATATTAAAAGATCTTAATGACACTGTGGGATGACTGAGGTGCGTAGAAGAGGGTTTGTTGAATGACACGCTACAGTTAGTGTACTCGTCAGATGATGATGGCAGTGACGATAATGCCTACAACAATGCGGGTGGCCGTGCGGTCTAAGGCATAGGTGTGGAGGTGCTTGATTGCTGGGGTCACGGGTTCGAATCCCGCTGAGAGTATGGATGTTCAGCTCGTGTGTTTGTTGTGTGTTGTGTAGGTAGCGGCCTCTGCGACGGGCTGATCACTCGTTCGGAGTCCTACGAGCTGTGTGTCTAGTTGTGTGTGACCTAGAAACCTCAGAAATGAGGTGACCTAGGCCCGATTTGGACTGTAGCGCCACAGACAAAACACATCACCGGCTACACAGAGGGCGCGTCATATAAGGATCGTGATGACTTAAAGTGGCGATACATGCAGTAGTTCGTTAATATACTTTGCTGCAAAAGACGACCAGGCCGATATGATATGATGACAGGAATGGCAATAACGATTGTGATATATGACCTACATTCAGTACAAGCAGTGACCGCGGGGACGGTCAAGGTCATAGAGTTGAGCACTGAAAAAAGTGAGGCCGAGAATTTCATATCAGGATTTCATGTCAAAGTAATTTTAATAAATAGAAGCCTGGCGTCAGCATTTTCGTGCTGCTTCTTCTTCACTTAAAATTCTTGAGTAAGGTCTATGAACAAGTACGTATAAAATTATATGTTGCTATCGTGTACCTGTGCTAAATCAGGTATCAAGCAGTGCTGTATGGGGGATACCAATATTGTTCCACGCATTCTTAGCTTCGACACTGGATGGATGTGAATGGTCAGCTTCAGCTCCGGCCGCTCTGCCTCTGCGGAACGGGCCGTAGAAAATCTGTTGCCTGTGGAAGGAACTAGTTTCCATACCTCGTAAGGTACCGAAAATATCCTGGTGGAAACAGAGGTATGAAACTATTTACATTGTGCGAAGTAGGGGTTTTCTGAAATGAATTCATCTCCATGTTTATGCGCCCAAGTTATTCTGATTTAATTATTACACACACATATGCCTGAATTAGCCCTGCATTCGAACTGGGTGGAAGATGCCGATGAGGACGACCCGAAGGAAAATGGGAAAGGGAAGTGGAGAGGAGTATGAAGCAGAGGAATTGAACATCTGATGACGTAATAACCCGGCAACTATGACGACGGAAAACCAGTAACCAGTGGACCACTGGAATGCTGACTGACTGACTGACAGACAGACAGACAGACAGACAGACAGACCCAAACCACAGAGTAACGCAACACACTATGACTTCCTCGTTCTCAAATTAACGTGGTCCTCAAAACGAATTAAAATGAGCTAAATTTACATTTAATAATATTATTCTGATTTAAAGTGCTGTGTAATTGGTACGCGACCCAAAGTCTACTCGTATATGCAAAAGTTTAGTGAGACTTTTATTTAAAATGACCTTTAGAATGAAATTGATAAATCAAATTACAGTAACACATTAGGTGGGTAGGGTTGTGTTTCCAGTAAATATGCTTCAAGACCAGTGAGATGTAGGCTTATCCCATAAAGTTTGCAAGAACACATTTGGAAAATACGTGTGCTTCGTGAATTACACCCACTGACGTTCTTGTACGCTGTGCAAGAGGCAGTGCCAGGATATGTTATCACTTCATCAGCACCCCAGTCCGTCACAACCCGGTAATTGGTGAACTGATTGTGAGTGCACGGATGGCTGCAGACGTGGAGCACTTCTGCGTTATCAAGTACGAATTGGGTTGTTGTGGTCTGTGGGTTATCAGTAATGTCTATTGTAGTTACATCGCAGCATCAAAAACGCTATGCCCTGTGACCCTTATGCGGGATGCAGCTAAACTTAGTGGCACAGGGGCAATAGTTAGGGAGCTTGAGCTTGTTTAAGGAAAGGTCTGTTTCAAGCTGTACAGATTCACCGGTGTGTATTCCTGTATGCCGACATCTCGCTCACACAGGCAGTCCGATACAGTGCTTTGGGTGTTCTTGTCCCCCCGCATCACCGATTCTAAAACTGTCGTTTGATTAATTCCAATGAATCCTCGGAAGAGATCTCTACGATTCCGGCAACAAAGAATTAGCAAGGGCGGACAGAGCAAAACAGCAAATTTAGGAAACAAGTATTGCCTTTTTTTTTCGGCTGTATGGTAACCCATGGTTTCTTGTTGCCTAAACGTGTGTTTTTAGCGTACAGTCCTTATTTACAGCGTATTAAACTTCCATGTTGGTAGGCCCCTTTGGACCGGGACGCATGGCCTGTACGTATACAAGACAACACACACAGAATAAACGCAGACAACACATCCGTGTCCCAACTGGGATTGGAAATCTCGATGTCGGTGTTCGAACGGCCGGAGGCTGGAGACGCCTTAGACCGCGCGTCACTGTGGTCGGCCCTTACGACGCGTTCACATGGTCGCGAAAAGCGCCTATTAACTTTATGTCCGTCTGTCCGCGCGTATGACCGCGGCTCCTAGTGCACGGATTTCCGTGAAATTGTATATTGGGGACTTTCATGAAAATCTGTCGAGAAAAACCAAATGTGTTTACAATCGAGCAAAAATAGCGGGCACTTTACTTGACGACCTAAGTACGCTTTATTGTTGCTGCCAACATTAAATAGTCATAAAATCTCTCTTCACGTGAAATGGTATCAGGCTGTTACGCTAGGCGAGGAGGTATAAACATTACGCGAACGCGCCACGATGTTACATTATAGGACATTGCTTGTTTTAGTTTGTCACTGTCTCGATATCGGTGTGACGTGTATCCTTACGTGGTGAAGCTATTCTTCGGTGGTGGAATGTCAAGTGGATAAAGTGCAACGTTGGCGAGTAAGTGCTTAACGTTGTAGGGCGGGGTTGTAATTGATAGACAACGAAAAGCCGCTGCAAAAGAGTTACGATCATTAGAAATTGATCCTCTTTTTTTTTATTTTCTTTCATGCGAAAATCTTGCGGGTATTTTCAGAAAGACAGAGACGTAGGTTCGGCTCGTGTTCCTTAGTGAATGAGTTTTATTTCGGGTCGCTTGTACACTGTGGGTCAGAGTGTCTTAGTGGTACAGGAATCAGCTTCAACTTCACATTGCACTAGGCAGGGTTTCAAAAAAGCAGCACCGGTGTTTCAAATCGAAACACTCGTACTTGCCCCACTTCATAGCATTTGCTTTAACAATATAGGAGTGTGTACGTTGGTTGCTGCGCGTCGCGGTGGAGTGTTCAGCAATGCTACTTCCTGTTCGTGAGGAGGGTTCCGGGTTCAGATGTAGGCCCAGAGACCGGCTGTCCTGTGGTTCTCTCTTCTCTTTCCTGATAACTCGGGGGGTAGTATCCAAAATTAGGCCAAGACCGTTTCCTTTCACATCCTTTCAAATTTATTATTCCCGGATCATCCTACCATTCGACGCCTGTAGCGTCAGTCTGTAAATAAATAATAAACGAATAGACAATAAGTAAATACGACAACTTTTCCAAATTAATATGCATGCATGTGTTGGACAACAGTTGTATTCAGTTTGTACCCCAGACGCAACTACTTCATTCTTTCCAGTTGTCACTGGAAGGTACCGGATATTCGAACCCGAGGTCCCTGGTTCAGACCGATTTTCCTGATTGACGTTCGTTGTAGCTTTCCTCAGTGTCTGCTGGCAAATGTCGGGGCAGTGCCCGTAATTAGACTGCGACCGCCTCCTTACATGTCAGAGTATTTGCAGTTTATTCAGATAGACTGGCGGTAGCTTAGATCACATAGTGTCGAATGGTTAGATGTAATGAGTAATGAAATGAAAAATAATATGGAAGGAGCGTTCGTCCCCTAATTTAAGGTACTAGCCCAAAATTTGCCTGGGGAGACAGAAAACCCACGAATCTTAGGATTGTCTGTGTCTTGGCCGAGATTCGAACCGGACGCGTTCCGGACACCTACCGAATACAATTTAGAAGAGTTATCATTTGAGCCAACTGTCTCGGTTACAACGTGACGTACGGTAACCCTGAAGACACAGTGTAAGACTTCCTTTGGCTTTGTCACCAAAGGGGCAGGGATTTCCTTTTCTCTGGCGTCACTTCTTCCTGTCTAGCTTCGTATCCAATGGTAATTGGCTGCTATTTCCCCGGGGCTAAAGCGCCCGAAGATTGAAGGTTATATCTCCAGCTAGTGCCGAGGTTAGAATGATTGGAAAACTGTACCGTCATCGTACCCCCCCTCCCCTCCCGCCATATCAGCCCCCCTTTACACATGGCCCGCTTAACACCGCTTATAAGAAAGCTGTGGTGTTGTGAAAGGTAACGGAGTTGTCCGTTGCCCAAAGTTCGGATTTTATCTCGCGCTCCTGTACCCTATCACAGGCTTTATCTCCACTTGAAAGTCTTACTTCTGTAGTGAGGCAGTGCTGCGTACACAGGACACGTGACATGAACAGGTTAGTGCGCAAACAAATGAACTTCGACACTAAACCAGTTTTCGCTGTGCAGCTCCATTCTCCGGTTTTGTTTAGTTATAACATGCGAGAGGACGCGGTGGTTTTGAGGCGTCAATGGCACCTAGCTACTCCTTAGTTTCTACGACACATGCTCTTGAGAAATATTTTAGACAGGGTCGCCCTGAGACATATGCGCGCTCCGTGCAAGCCAATAATTTGAGGCCCCTTAAAACCGATATTCTTTAAACTTTTTCGGCCTAGAACAGCGCTGGCGAACATTTTTGAGGATGCCTGCCCAAACTGCGGGTAATTTTCGGAGAAATTATTCCGCTTGTGAAAAACCTGACTTTACCGGCACCATATACGTCTTAGGGCGCGTTACATGTTGGTACCCCGGGCAGCTGCCTGGCTGGCCCGCCCCTTATACGGCCCTGATTGTAGAGAAGGGATTAGAAGAAACAGGATTAGAAATACTCCCATTTCTATGTTGTATTTTGGCTTCTGTAATCTTTCTTTGCATGTATTTATACAGCTGTCATACCCAAATAATGGAATTAAAACTGGAACTCAAGAACTGAACTTAGGATGAGTTATGCATTTTTTTAGTAGTTTGATGCTGCCAGTATCGCAGGCTGTATAGCGTTGATGTTGGAATGATTGGTGATTTTTGGATAGCGAGGGATTTCAAAGGAAGCTGCTGTTGTGGCGTAGTGGACATGCTAACCTGGCATTTGCTTGGAGAAACAAAGAGTACCTGACAGGATAGCCGGTGTGCCGGCCGAGGAACCAGCCAGTCGCAACGACACCAGCCTGCACAGTGTGAAGTTAACATTCATTACGAATCGTCAGACACTAAAATTCAAAGAGGTTTTCAGTTTTATAAATCGGAGTTTTGTACAGCATTACTTTTTAATATGACTTAGATCTGTTTTCAGTACTTTGTATTTGGCTGCCTGGATAGATCGGCTTTTTAATTTTTTCTTTCTGTGGCGCTACAGCCCAAACTGGGCCTAGGCTGCCTCGTTTTAAGGTATCTAGATGACACACACACCCGCCCACCCACCCACCCACACACACACACCCACACACCCACCCACACCCACACACCCACCCACACCCACACACCCACCCACACCCACCCACACCCACACACCCACCCACCCACACCCACACCCACACACCCACCCACACACACACACCCACACACCCACCCAC